>CM029501.1:40819171-41000373 GCA_017140595.1 Eucalyptus curtisii | reverse complement strand
CTACAATTGAAAAATAAAATCAAACAAATAGTAGCATAGTTTGCTTAATGACGTGATGGATTGATCTGCTGTGATTTGATGCTCATTGATCATGAGTTTTTTGTTGATTGAAATTGATCTTTGATAATGTGCAATTTTTGTGCTTCTTTAAGTGACTTAGTGTTTGGGTTTGAACGGGGTACCAGATGAGTTTTTTGTGCTTCTTTAAGTGACATAGTGTTTGGGTTTGAACGAGGTACCAGATGAGTTTTTTACCTCGATCCCTCTAGGCTTAGAAGATAGACTTTAAGACCTTCAATTTAATAGATTGCATGTCCCGAATGAATGTCGTTTGGTCCTTGAAAAACACCTCGAAAATCAATTGATTCTGCAGTAGTTTTAGGTTGATCTGTGTTTCTGTCCTTGTTCCGATTTTCGACTTTGTTATTTTCGTACTGAGTTTTGTGATCTGATTCTATAAAAGTTTTCTTCAAGAGAGTTGTTTGAAATTGTCTTGAGTATATTTTACATTTGCTTCAGAATTTTTGAGCATGTTTTGGTCAAGCAAAATCGCTTAGAACAGACCATATATTGTTCTGCCCTACATTGATCCAAATTGCATTTGTGTGAAATTGAGCTTGTAGATGAGTCCGTTTGACTTTGTGATCTTTATAAGACTTGAAACACGTATTGTGTGTGTTTTAAATATATATGATTCATATGATTTGATCATCGTTCGGTATGTCAATTGCATGCTCGAATGTGTGTAGGTTTTATTATAATTAGTGTGTCTAATAACATGCATCTATTTTACTATTTTCACCTGGATTTGTGTGATCCCAATTAAGTCCGAGAGTTTTGATGACCCTCGAATATGTGACGGTCCGTGACTAGCGACGGAAGTACCGTCGGACGGTGTTATTGACCGCCTTCATGTTATTATCGAACTACTATGTCATGTTTAGTAATAGTCCGATCGTCGAGTAAGCTATAATCTTGTCGAGATCCCTTTTTCTTGAAGTCATTGGTGAGAATGACCTTACCGCGTTTGAACTATATCGAACTAGTTTCCCCATACCGACACTTGACGTCTTCATATACGTGTTTGATGTGACCAAATATGAAGAAAAAAAGAAACAATAATTTTGGACCACCCCTCTCCTTAGGTGCTACATGAACAATTCCATAATAACCGTGCATGAGGACCATGCACGATCAAAACCACCTTGTAATCGAGCAGCAAGAGAGTGAAGCCAAAATGCCCCATACTTGTGCGAAAATTTAAGGATTTATCTTGGGAGAAATTGGGCCATATATATTAGGACCATACGGCCACAAATTCGCTAGCCCAAATATCTCAAGAGACCCCCTTGATTGTCGACTAATCAAGTCAACAATCCTCAAGACATCTTCTCATTTGTTGACCCAATTAGTGCCAGCAACTACCACATTGCTCTTCCTTCGGTGGCCAGCGGAGGAGAAACCGAACAAGGAGAGACACCCTCCTCCACCTGTCCATTGCAGCTTCATGTACCTAAAATTTTGCATGCAAAAAGCTAATCAATTTGTTAATCAAAGAACAAAAAGGGGAGTTCGGAATTGAGGAGTAGAGAGAGAGTGAGCGAAGCGGAAACTAGTGAGCAGAGAGAGAGAGAGAGAGAGAGAGAGAGAGAGAGAGATAGAGTTTGAGGCGTGAGAAGTAGGCATGCGAGTGTGAGCCGCGAGGAAGGAAGAATGACCGCCTTCCGTCCGTGCTCGAGCTGCCACCGTGGCCTTCGCTAGTCTTCGCCGCCGTTGAGTTGCGCTTGGGGGTCCCGAACTTCCTGTTCTGTTTGCCGATCAAACTTAGGAGTGAGGCAAGTAGAAGATTCATTAATCTATGTTATGCATGCTGTGATTATCTGGTGAAGTACAAGTAGACTTGAAATGCTGAAATGAAAACTGCATGTTGGGTTCTTAGATGACTGAGGTGGATTAGGACCATGAGATTGAGGAAGAGCAGATTATTTCTATGTGGTTTTGGTTCTTGCTGAAGTAGGGATTGAAAAGTCTACTCATGGTGAAATTTTGAAATGAAATAGCTGCGGTATGGCGCGGGATCCTATTGGGGCCATGGTGCTCGAATTTGGTCAAGTGAAATTCAGCAGTTTTGTAAATTTTCTAGGGATAATTCTAGTGTGATTTTGATCTCGACTTCTTCATGAATGTTGTAAAGGATTGTTTAAACCATATCATATAATTTTGCTCAGATTTTTGGGAATCCATATAGCGGCATAAGTTTCTGTTAATGAGCGGTATTTTCTGCTAGCGTGCCAATTCGGTGATATAGGAAATCTGGAACCGATTCGTTATTTATTACTCTCTTTATACACAATGAATCTGTCTTAGTGTCCCTTCCCCGAAATTCTTCCTTTAGGTCTCATCTATAACATACCAATGTTTTGGAATTTTCTGAATTCATTTAGGGATTATTCAGAAATTTTCATTAGAACTGTGTATTCTGGTTTTGAGATGTTTTACTCCGAATTTGCTCAGTTGGTTCCAAAGGTGAATGCATCTTGAGTTGTTATTGGATGTGATGGATTTTCGCATTCGGAATATCATTCAACACCAAAGATTTCAATGAAATTCATGTGATTTCCAATGTCATAGCATTGAACATGTTTTGGAAATTAAGATGTTAATTGTTGCCGTTGGACCTCGGGTCAATGATGCCCGGGAGTCGGGAGGCCCAAGGCTCAGTGAGTCGATGTCCTTTGGATGCACAGGGTCCGTAGTGCCCCCGAAAGGTTTTCCCCAGGAGCTTCGGGATGCCGGTTATGCTTGTCGGTTCGTAAATCCGGAGGGCCGAGGTAACCATTTTCATGGAGAGCCCCGGAGGTTCCTTGTGATGCCGGAGTGGGGTGCGAGATGCCTAGAGTGTGGCGAGACACGCTCTGCGGATGCCCGGTGGCCCTAGTGGCTGAATGTCGGAGGCTTTCGCGACGCCGGGTTAGTACGAAATCCCCGAGAAGGATGCAAAGCGTTGGTCCTGCGGGGATGAAACCTTTTGAATATTAAAACTGATGGTTCTGCTAAGTGTGCGTGTGGTCTGGTTATGGAACTAAATTGTATGGCATGGAATGGGACGTGTCATTACAGTTTGGCCCTCTGATCGGGACTTGTGTAACTGGACATGATGCATCTTAATCCTTTGAAACTGCATTTGCCATTGCATTAAAGAATTTCCTGATTTTGATGCATACTTATTCTGGATTTCTTGTTTTTGTCTATCTTGCATGAATCTAGATATCGTAATGGTCTTGTGTGATATAGCTTAATGAATCTTTTACTCTGCTAAATGGTTGTACTCACCCCGTTTGAGATGCATTGAGACTAGAATATATGCCTCTGTACCGGTCACCCAGGCACATTCCTATGGTATCCCGGTCGACCTTGAGTGTGAGTGTTCGGAGCATCACCACCCTAAGAAACGAGGGTTAGTCTTTATTCGAGTACGGATATTGGTGATGTCGACATTGGTTCTTCGGCCGGTCCGGTGATTGCAGTTTCGACCGTGTTAAGTCCTTCATGATGGGAAACAGTTTGGGGCCGTGCCACCGCCGCAAGCTGATGGACGGTGAGGTGTGATGGTTGCGTAGATGAAGCATTTTTGGACGTGACAACGGCGATGGACGTATGTATATGAGCTGTGGAAAAAAAAAAAAAGGAAGTCGGTTATCTTTTGACATGTGTAGCCGGGTATAGAAAATCTTGGCGTTTTTTATGTATCGGCTAATGTCCATCAAGTTTATGTAAATAAAAGTGTTCGGCTTTGACTTATAAAAGCATTTAGTTGGTGTGCATTGTTTTGAATATGGAATAAGGAGATGCTGGATATGCTTCTGCTATATAATAACTTGCGGGGACCGATTTAAAAGATATAAACCCCAAGACTCTTGGACCTATTATAATTTTAACGGTATCGAGTAATAAGACCATCGGGACAAGAGGAAAGCAAGTGATGCGTGGCGTACTAACCGGATCGGGCGCCGTTCGGGGTGCCACGGCGGGTGGTATCGAGCAAAGGTTTACTTAGAGTGATAAGGTGCCTCAAATGGATTGAGGATAGAATGATGCACACCATAGGATACTAACCAAGGGTAGTTGACTAACTTTGAACAACGGGTGATGGGTATTCACTCGTGATCAATGACCAACTAGTGTGATGTTACCTTTGTGTGTGAGTAACATTCTATGTTACTTATGTGACTTTAGTAATTACCTTATTTTATTATCTAACCAATGATATCAAGTCACAAATTATTCTTGAGGGGAATGCTTGGAAAGCTGAGGAAAATCATGATACAGGGCGGGAGTTCTCATCCATTTGGCTTTGTGCTTGAAGGGCTGAACTCCGGATGGAAGATATCCGCAGGCATTGGCCAATAGGAAATTTGATGGAAAGGCAAGCACAAGCAACAACCCCGAGCATAACGTCGCCCTCGAGAATTTGGTGGAACAATTCACAAAGAAGTTGAAACCACCTAAGTTTAGTGGAATGGGAGATCTGAGGAGGGCGGAGCATTGGATTGATGGGTGAAACGGATTTTAGATTGTTAGGCTGTGGCGATCTTGAAAAGATAACCTTGGCGGGAAGTAGCAATGGAGGGAAATGCAAAGTTTTGGCGGAGAGCTTCGAGAGACATGATCTTTCCACAGTGCGATATAAGGCAGGATGAGTTTGTTAGAGCTTTCCAATAGAAAGCATTTCTCTGATTATGCCAAGGATAAGAAGATCACAGAATTTGTTCGGTTAGAACAAAGAGGGTGACAATGGACCGGTATGAACAAAATTTTCTGAATTGTCTAGGTATTCTTCCAAGTTGGTTGAGGATCGAGAGGAAAAGGCTAAGAAGTTCTGAAATGATTAAGTACTAATATTAGAAAACAACTAGTGCCTTAGAATATAAGGGATTATAATGAGATTTATGAGAGGGCACAATTGGTGGGCAAGTTAGTGAGAGAAGCAATCATAATCTAAGAGCGAGATGACCTTTAATGATATTCAAAGGGTAAGAGACCTTATCCTGGACAAGGTTAGCCCTCGAATCTAAGAAGAGGAGTAATTTTGGCAATTTTTGGAAAAGCCAAGAGTGGCCCACTTCTAGGGAGAGTACCCTACCGGGGTAATATTTGCTAGAGGTGTGGTGGACAACATGGGCCGGGATTTTGTAATAGTCCACCAAAATGTTTTGGTTATGCGCGAGATGGGGCACTTTAAGAGAAATTGTCCACAAGAAATGTCGCTTGATTGAATGTCAACTCGGTGCGACAAGTACAACAACGTCTTCTTGCTAGACCAAATCTACCAAGGAATCCACAAAGGCCACCCAAGGAACAACGGTCACCCGAGAGGAAGCGAGAGCTTCCAGAAAATGTTATCTCGGAGATACGATTTTATAAATAATAAAAAGGCATATGCATTGTTTCATGCAGGGTGCTACACATTCTTTTGTGTTTGAAAGATATAGATAGTTGAGTAAGATAGAAACTACCTCTCTTGAGACGCCTCTTTGTGTTTCCACGCCACTAAAGAATGTGGTATTGTCTACATTGGTATGTGAAAAATGTAAGATAACTATAGGGGGCCCGGGATATGGAAATAGACCTAGTCATGATGGCTATGTATGACTTTGATGTTATCATCGGAATGGACTAGCTCCATAAGTATCAAGCTAAGGTGGATTGCTATAGAAAAGTGATCTAGTTTGTTTTTACGAGATCTAGTTGTGAATTTTTTCGAGGGTCGAGACCAACCCCTGCATGGCACTTATTTCGGTGATGGAAGCCCGTGCACTACTTGACAAAGGATGTCAAGGATACTTGGCAGTGGTAAAGGACTATACTAAGGAAGAGTCTAAGCTCAATGAAATTCGAGTGGTCAGGGAATCTCAGGATGTATTTCCTTGAGGAGCTGCACGGATTACCACTTAGGAACGAGAAATTGAGTTCGAGATTGAATTGAGTGCAGGCAGGACCGATATCTAAAGCCTCGTATAGGATGGCCTTAATGGAATTGAAAGAGTTGAAAGTGCAACTACAAGAGTTGCTCGATAAAGGATTTATTAGGCCAAGTGCTTCTCCTTGGTGCACCGAGTCTTGTTTGTGAAAGGATGGGTCAATGCGTTTATGTATTGACTATAGGCAAGCTTGAATCGGAGGTGACCATTAAGAATAAGTATCCCACTTACCTAGAATTGATGACCTATTTGACCAAGCGCAAGGAAGTTCGGTCTTTTCCAAGATTGACTTGAGGTCGGATACCATCAACTAAGGATTAAGAAGAGAAGACATTCCTAAGACTGCATTTAGGACTCGCTATAGACACTATGAGTTCCTAGTTATGCCATTTGGATTGTGAATCCTCAGAGCCGCATTCATGGATTTGATGAATAGGGTAATTAAGCCTTATTTGGATCCAATTTGTGATTGTCTTCATTGATGATATCCTAATATATTCTAAAGGACTGAAAGAGCATGAGCGACACCTAAGAATAGTATTACGAGACCCTTAGAAACCATAAGTTGTTTCCAAATCTAGTAAGTGTGAATTTTGGCTAGATCGGATAATATTTTTGGGACACGTGGTGTCGGGAGATGGAATTGCAGTGGAACTAAGAAAGGGTTGAAATGGTAAATTGGTTTCGGACCGACAACACCCATTTGAAATACGGAGTTTCTTAGGATTGGCGGGTTATTATAGAAGGTTCATCGAAGGATTCTCACGACTTGCTGGACCATTGACAAAATTGACTCGAAAGAACGTAAGATTCGAGTGGAATAGAGAATGTGAAAGGAGTTTTCAGGAGCTCAACAGAAGATTGACTACGGCCCCAATCCTAACTATACCATCTGGATCTGATGGATTCACGGTATATAGTAATGCGTCTCTAAAGGGCCGGGATCGTTCCAGTTGATGCGGCACGGCAAGGTCATAGCCTATGCATCCGGATAGTTGAAACCTCATGAATTGAACTACCCAACTCATGACTTAGAATTGGCAGCTATAATTTTGCTTTGAAAATATGGAGACATTTGCAGCCATAACTGGAGAGAGTTCGAAATCTATACAAATCATAAGAGTTTAAAATATTTATTTTCACAAAAGAACTGAACTCAAGACGAGAGGAGGTGGATGGAGTTGTTAAAGGATATGATTGTGAAATACGGTTGTTGACACCTAAATTTTGGCGATCCGGTCATTTTATTTTATTGCATAGAAAATTAGGGGTTAATTTTATCGCTGAAAAAATATTAATTGCATAGCATATAGTTTAGGTGCATTTATTTTAATTTGCATTTTTTTGCATTTATTTATTGGTCCGGTGGCGAGATGGGTTCGAATTAGTGGTTCGAACTTTAATTTGACGGTTAGGCCAAAAACCCATAGAAGAAACATAAACCAGCCTAAGCCCGTATCCTTGGAGAAATTTTACAGATTTATCTGCGAGATTTCAATTGAAAAAACAAAATATTGCGTTTAGGCAAATATTGGGTTTGAAAAAGAAATCTCGTGGATATGGATTTGGAAAAATAAAACCCTAGTCCTTGGCTTTATAATAGGTTGCTACGCTACGGAAGGAGGTACATTAAATACAGCCAGGGCTTTTCTCAAGTTAAAAAATTGAAGATGAAAAGTTCTTATTTAGGTTTTTAGGGTTTTTGGGGGAAGGGGTTTGTTCTTCGTTCTTCTTTTTGGGAAAAGCAATACAAAAACAAAAGGGGAAAAAGCAAAGAGTGCAGTGAGAGAGGAGAGAGGCTGAACAAGTGTGAGAAGTGAGAGAGGACAAGTGAGAGAGAAAAAGAAAGCGTAAAGAAAAAGAAAAGGGCCTTCTTCTTCTTCGGGCAGCACCTCGCCGGCCCTGCGCACACACCTTGCTGCTATCGGCAAGCCCGGCAGCCGCACAGCTCGTCCCCCAGCGAAGCCACCGCATGCGCCGAGGCCCTCTTTGCGCGACACCCCTGCCGGCTCCTCTGCTGCTTCGCTCCCCACCATCCGTCACGCCTACTCCTTCGCCAACGCTGCGGCCCTTGCGTGCCAACCTTCCTCGGCTTGCTGCTCGTGACCCCAGACGACGGTTAGTTGGTCCCGACGCTAGCCCCTCTGCCCTCCCACGCCTTGCTACTATCCCCTTCCACACTTTGCGACTACTCATGTGACGCGCGACTGCTTCGGCCCCGCAACCTCGGCCCTGAAGCTCTGTAGGGGCCTTTGAGCAGTTGCCCCACCGCCTACACGCGCCGGCTGCGAGTTTTTCCCCGACGGCCGCTCCGTGCCCGGCGACGCCTACAGCAACCTCCGCGATTTTTCCGTGATGCGTGCGCCCCCCTCGGCCCCTTTCGCGCCGATCTGCCGTGGTGGTCTTCAGCCCGAGGCTCTAGCGACAAGGACCCCACCATAAGCGCTGAGCCAAGTCCCGTTTTTTTGAAAGAAAAAAGAAAAAAAAAACAAAAGGAAAAAGGAAAATCAATTGGGTAGTTTTTCTTTTCTTTTTTATTTACTTTATTCTATTTCTTTTATATTATTTTTCATTTATTTACTGTTTTTTTAGTAGAATTATTCTTGAATATATGATTGATATTCCAACTAAAATAGTCCCTCAAATTAGGGATTGACAGTCCAATTTTCTCGCTCGAAATCCATTTCGCAATCTCTCACAAAATCGTCAATCGATCTCACGCCCGGAATTCGATTCGCGATTTAGTGTCAGTGTATCGGATCTCATGCGAGATATGGTTCGCCAATTTTGAATTATCTTGTCTAATTTGTTTTCATTGTTGGTTGAATCAATTTTATTTTCGTAAAAGGGAAAAAATCCAGCATTTTGAATTAGGATTAGGTTCATTTAAATATTCCTAGTCTTAGGGTTATCTTGCATATTTAGAATGCAATCTTATTTCAAATTTTTAAATAAAAAATCCCAAAAAAAGGCATTCATTAGGATGTTAGTTTTTCTTTAATTTAAATTGCATGTTTAATTATTTGGCAATTTTAAATTTCAGATTTCATAAAAGAACAAAGAAAGAATTAGAATTAGGAGATTTTTTGCACGTCATTGCATCCTAAGATAAAATTGCATGGTTCATTTTAAGTTTAGATAGATTTCATCTTAGGTTAGAGATTGCTAGGTTAAGATAATATCTTTGTTTAAATTAGGATTTAATCTAACTTTGATCCTTAATATAAGGCTGGATAAAATTTAATCTAGATAGATAATTTTTGCATTTTTCTTAATTTCGAATTTCATGAAAAATACAAAAAAAAATTGTTTTAGAATAAATTCATTTCACTCCTAGAATAGATTGCATTTTTTAGGATAAAAGATCATGTGCACGTCATATAGAATTAAGTTCATGAAATGCACGCCATTTAGTGATTACTAGATTTATGTAATTAAAACTTCATTGTCATTAGAGTTAGATCATTTTGATTAATTTTTGATACACATTTAATTATTGCATTTCTTTAAGAAATTACCTTTGTTAAGTCATATGGCTTAGGTCATATTGTCATATGATTTCATGTTAGATTAGTAGCATGCATTGCATAAAACATTTTTTCATTAAACGGAGAAAATTCTTAAAAAAGATTGAGTGATTAGTGTTAATTAGGAAATGCATGCTCCCGAGGACCGTTGATGTGAATTACGATCCTAACATTCGAGATGCTTTCGTTGCTTTGAGGCAAGTCCTGCAATTTATTCATTGCTTTATCTGATTTTTAAATTGGTGGTTTGCGCGCTCGCATAATAACCTCCACATGTTAGGAAGTGAATTAAAATTAATTCAAGCTACTTGCCTAACTTTTTCAAAATAAAGAGAAGGGTACCCAAAGAGGCGTTAAGTCTAGCGTAACCAAGTCCCCGAACTCACAACCTGGTTCGTAGAAGTAAAATAATTCTCCCATTATTTACCAGGTGTGTCAACCCTGCCTAGAAAATAGATTGGTGGCGACTCCCGATTGAAAATTATTTGCATGTTAGAACTTGAACTAAGTCGCGGGTGGTATGGGCTTGGGAGGCAGGAGCTAAGTTTACGCTTAGTAATCCATTAGCCAAACCCTAGGTGGTTCACACTTTCGAAAAAAATTAAGTTGCGACAACGGTACCATCTTGGAAAAGCAAATAAGGTGGCGGATGCTCTTAGTCGTAAGTCGACTATGGATATGACGTATGAGAATAATAGAATGGAATACATTAAAGTCAATAGCAGACCCAGAGTTTAAATTGGAAACGGATCACCTTCTTGACATGCTTACTGCATTGAGGATTGAACCGGAGATTATCTAGAAAATTAAGATTTTGCAAGAATGACCCGAGTGTAGTGAGATCTGTGAAATGCTGTCTTTAGGAAAAGCCAAGAATTTCGAATCTGAAGATGGGTGAAAAGCAGTGATGTCGGGACGACTACTGTGTTCCGTATTGAGATGAGAAGAGAAAAATCCTGTCGAAGCACATAGTAGTTATAGTATTCATCCAGGTAGTGCAAAGATGTACAGAAATTTACGACAACCATATTGGTGGAATGGCATGAAGGCGGACGGATATAATGACACGTTTCCTAGTGCTTAACATGTCAACAAGTGGCGGAACACCGCAAACCCGTAGGACTATTGAGATCATTGGATATACCCCGAGTGGAAATGGGAGCATGTGACGATGGATTTTCATGCAAGGATTACCAAGGACATCAAGTGGTCACGACTCATCTAGGTGATAGTGGATCGCTTGACTAAATCCTGCCCATTTCTGGCAGTCCGCATAGACTATCCGATGGATAAATATGCTGAGATATATGTAAGCTAGGTAGTACACTTACATGGTGTTCTGTAACTAATACATCAGATCAAGACCAAAGATTTACTTAAACTTTTGGCGAAGTCTTCAAAATCGCCTTAGGAATTTAAAAGCTCCGGTTTAATGCTTGCTTTTCATCCCGACAGAGACGGCACAAACTTGAAAGAGTGATCCAGACATTGGAGGACATGCTGAGAGCTTGCGTCATTGATTTTAAAGGAAGTTGGGATGAAAAGTTACATTTTAGTTGGTCGCCTATAACAATAGTTTTGAGAAAAGTATAGGCATGGCTCCTATGAAGCATTGTATGGAAGGAGATGTAGGACCCGTTTGTCTGTTCGAATGAAGTAGGTGAAAGAAGCGACGGGGCTTGAGTTGGTACAAAGTTACTATAAGTTTGTTGAGATCATAGGAAAAGACTTAAGACAACCCAAAGCCGACATAAAGACTACGCCGATGAGGCCAGAAAGGCACTTTGGAGTTTTAATGTAGGGAGACCATGTATTCCTTAAGTATCCCTGATGAAAGGGATATCACGATTTGGAATAAAGGGTAAGTTAAGTCCCAGTTCGTTGGACCCTTTGAGGTACTCAAGAAGATAGGAGATGTAGCTTATCGATTGGCGCTACCTCTAAAACTGGAAAATTTACATGATGTGTTCCATGCAATGCGAGAAGGTATCAATCGAGCCTAGACATGTACTCAATCATGAAGCCATCAAAGTGGATGAGCAAGTGAGGAATTATAGAAGAGCCGATACGGGTGTTGGATCGAAGGAGCAAATCCTTGAGGGCCCCGAAAGAAAATTCCTCTAGTTAAGGTATTATGGCGACATCATGATATGGAAGAGACCACATGGGAAAGTGAAAGAGATGAAGGAAAAGTACCCTCATTTGTTTAATTCTGACTTAAGTAATGTCTAATTTCAAGGACGAAATTCTCTAAGGAGGGAGAATTGTGGCATCGAGTTTTGATGACCCTCGAATATGTGACGGTCCGTGACTAGCGACGGAAGTACGTCGGACGGTGTTATTGACATTTCTGATGGACGTCATTTTGTTTTTATTAATCGAACTACTATGTCATGTTTAGTAATAGTCCGATCGTCAAGTAAGCTATAATCTTGTCGAGATCCGCTTTTCTTAGTGGTGAGACCAACCTTACTCGCGTATGCACTATATCGAACTAGTTTCCCCATACCGACACTTGACGTCTTCATATACGTGTTCGATGTGACCAAATATGAAGAAAAAAAGAAACAATAATTTTGGACCACCCCTCTCCTTAGGTGCTACATGAACAATTCCATAATAACCGTGCATGAGGACCATGCACGATCAAAACCACCTCGTAATCGAGCAGCAAAAGAGTGAAGACAAAATGCCCCAAACTTGTGCGAAAATTTAAGGATTTATCTTGGGAGAAATTGGGCCATATATATTAGGACCATACGGCCACAAATTCGCTAGCCCAAATAACTCAAGAGACCCCCTTGATTGTCGACTAATCAAGTCAACAATCCTCAAGATTTCTTCTCATTTGTTGACCCAATTAGTGCCAACAACTGCCACATTGCTCTTCCTTCGGTGGCTAGCACAGGAGGAGAAACCGAACAAGGAGAGACTCCTCCTCCACCTGTCCATCGCAGCTTCAGCCACCTAAAATTTTGCATGCAAAAAGCTAATTAATTTGTTAATCAAAGAACAAAAAGGGGAGTTCGGAATTGAGGAGTAGAGAGAGAGTGAACCAAGCAGAACCGTGAACAGAGAGAGAGAGAGAGAGAGAGAGAGAGAGAGAGTTTGAGCATGAGAAGGAGGCGTGCGAGTGTGAGCCGCGAGGAAGAAAGAGAAGGACCGCCTTCCGTCCATGCTCGAGCTGCCATAGTCGACACCACTAGTCTTCGCCGCCGTTGAGTCGCGCTTGGGGTCCCGAACTTCCTATTCTGTTTGCCAATCAAGCTTAGGAGTGACGCAAGTAGAAGTTCATTAATCTATGTTATGCATGCTGTGATTATCTGGTGAAGTACAAGTAGACTTGAGGAAATGCTGAAATGAAAACTGCATGTTGGGTTCTTGGATGATTGAGGTGGATTAGGACCATGAGATTGAGGAAGAGCAGAATTATTTCTATGTGGTTTCAGTTCTTGCTGAAGTAGGGATTGAAGGTCTACTCATGGTGAAATTTTGAAATGAAATAGCTGCGGTATAGATGCGGGATCCTATTGGGTCTGTGGTGCTCGAATTTGGTCAAATGAAATTCAGCAGTATTGTAAATTTTCTAGGGATATTTCCCAATTGTGATTTTGATCTCGACTTCTTCAAGTATTGTAAGGATTGTTTAAACTATATCATATAATTTTTCATAGATTTTTTGGAATCCATATAGCGGCATAAGTTTCTGTTAATGAACGGTATTTTCTGCTAGCGTGCGAATTCAGTGATATAGGAAATCTGGAGACCCAGTTGCGTAAATTTATTACTCTTTTGCACAACGAATCTGACTTAGTGTCTTTCATGAAATTTCTTCCTTTAGGTCTCATCTATAACATACCAATTTTGGAATTTTCTGAATTCATTTAAGGATTATTCCGAAATTTTCATTAAAACTGTGCATTCGGTTTTGAGCTGTTTTTACTCCGAATTTGCTCAAGTGGTTCCAAAAGGTGAATGCATCTTGAGTTGTTATTGGATGTGATGGATTTGGGCATTCGGCATATCATTCAACACCAAAGATTTCAATGAAACTAATGTGATTTCCAATGTCATAGCATTGAACATGTTTTTGGAAATTAAGATGTTAATTGTTGCTGTTGGCCCCTCGGGTCAACGATGCCCCGAGAGTCGGGAGGCCCGAAGGCTCGAGTGAGTCGATGTCCTTTGGATGCCTAGGGTCCGTAGTGCCCTGCAGGTGTTCCCAGGAGCTTCGGGATGCCCGGTTGTATGCTTGTTGATACGTAAATTCGGAGGGCGGGGTAACCATCTTCATGGAGAGGCCCGGAGGTTCCTCGTGATTCCAGTGTGGGGTGCGAGATGCCTAGAGGTGTGACGAGACACGCTCGGATGCCCGGTGGCCCTAGTGGCTGAATGCCGGAGGCTTTTGCGATGCCGTGGATTGGGTGCGAAACCCAGAAGGATGCAAACGTTGGTCCATTGGGGGATGAAACCTTTTGAATATTAAAACTGATGGTTCTACTAAGTGTGCGTGTGGTCTGGTTATGGGACTAAATTGTATGGCATGGAATGGGACGTGTCATTACAAATTGGCCCTATAATCCGGACTTGTGTAATTTGGACATGATGCATCTTAATCCTTTGAAGTTTGCATTTGCCATTGCATTAAGAAATTTCACGATTTTGATGCATACTTATTCTGGATTTCTTGTTTTTGTCTATCTTGCATGAATCTAGATATTGATGGTAATTGCGTGCAATAGCTTAATGAATCTTTTAACGCTGGTGGTTGTCCTCACCCCGTTTGGGGACTAACATTTGAGACTAGAAGATATGCCTCTGCTTTCCAGTCACCCTCGGCACATTCTGGTATCCCAATTGACCATAAGTGTGAAGTGTTGAGCATCCTCACCTGAGATACGAGGTTAGTCTTTATTCAGATGGATACTAGTCATGTGCGGCATTTGGTTCTTGACTAGTCCAGGTGATTCGGGAGTTTTTGGCCGTGTTTGTCGTCATGATGGGATTCTCTATTTGGGCCTATTGCCATCGTCGCAGGTTGATGGACCGGGCCGGTGTGGCCCAGAGAGTGATGGTCGACGAGATGAAGCAATTTTGGACCGTAGACATTGACTCATAGACATATGCCGCGCGCAGAAAAAAAAAAAAAAGCAAGTCGGTTATCTTTTGACAGTAGCCGGGTATAGAAAATCTTGGCGTTTTTGATGTCTTGACTAAAGATGTCCATCAAGTTTATGTAAATAAAAGTGTTTTTGGCTTTTTGACTTATAGCGTTTAGTTGGTGTGCATTGTTTTGAATATGGAATAAAGGAGATGTTGGATATGCTTCCTGCATGCCCTTGAGGACCCGATTTAAAAGATAAAAACCCCAAGACTCTTGGACCAATTATAATTTTAACGGTATCGAGTAATAAGACCATCGGGACAGAGGAAAGCAAGTGATACGTGGCGACCGATGGATCGGGGGCCGTTCGGGGGTGCCACACCATTTGGTATGTAAGCATCTTGCATCAATTAGGTTAGTTGCAATTTGAAATCCTTCAAACATGTCATCACTAGTTATAAGTCATTTACAACATTGATGGATCGTGTGATTCTTTTGCATCTCAACCTAGGGTTAGATGTTTCACTCAAATCATTGTTGCATGCAATTCTTCGTTTGCATGCAAATTTGAACTATCCATACATTGTTTAAGTGATCTTTTGAATTTTTAATGATAAATCAGGTTTCGTCTTTTTAATTGCGACGTGTCACATTTCACAAACCTCGACTTTTGCCCCTCAATTGATCTCAGTTGAACTGGGCCCCTTCTAGGAAGTTGTAGGACTTGTCTAGACCTTTCTAATGTCATTGATCTTGTGAGATTTGCAACACCATTTGGCCCTTTTTCCATTTTTACCAATTTAGGTCAGAATTCTGACTTAGGTTAAATTCATAACCCTTGTTTTACCTCGTTTAGTTAATCTTTTGCCATTTTTATGTATTTTTTTAGTAGAGATTCTTGAGTTAGACCCTTAACAAAATTTGATTGTCACTATTTTTTCTATGTAGTGGTGAATTTTTATATTTTTTAGACCCCGTTTACAAGGTCAAATTTCACTTGCAATGGCATATTACTCTACTATGTTGTGAAAATTCTGATGCGATGTCGAACTTCGTTAAAATTTAAAAATGTCTAGATTACCTGTTTCAGAAAACTTTATCAATGAAGTTTGTTTTTTTTTTTTTTTTTTTTGGTAAGGTAAAATATGTATTGACTTTTAACCAAAAAGCTATACAGCAAGGGGGTCTTGGCACCAAAAACTTACACTCACGATGACATAAGTTTGTTTGTTTCGAGGTCATGTATATTGTATAATTTTCTTGGGACAATTTATCAATGGGTCCATTTGGAATTTTGCTGATTTTTTTTTGCTCAATTTGTGTTGTTTTGTCACAAACCCTTGTTGTGATTGTCTATATATTTTTAGGATGACTTGCATATGGAATTAGAATTCATCGTCTTCATGAAATTCATTCCAAATTTCCTAATCCTCATTGATTGAAAATTTTCAATAAATGAAATGAACTTTTAATGGCATTTTCTTAAACATTTGTGGCATCCTAAAATTTCGTGACAACCCCCGGGATATACCATGAACCTTATAAGTCGGATTTTATTGATTATTATTGCAATTTTATGGCCAAGTGAATAAGTGTAATTAAGTATTTTTATAAGTGGGAAATTTAGGTTGGATTATTAAAAGGAGTAGTGGGCCGAAATTCTTAGGCCAAACTGACCCAAAAACCCAGCCCACAATCACCCACCATTCGGCCAGTCAAGCCCGGCCCAAAGCCAGGCCCACGAAGCCCAAAAGGGGCTGCACTCTGTCGACCGAAGGGGGAGAGGCCCGACCCAAGGGAGGCCCATCAACCTGCATGCAAATCCCCAAGTGGCAAGAGAAGCTTGCCAAGTGTTAGTCCATTATAGCCAAGTGTAGGAGGCCATGCAAAATCAAATGATTGCAAATCATTGAGGGGGAAAGAAAGAGAAGAGGCGGATTAGGAGAGGGGGTTTTCGACCGAGAGAGAGAGAGAGAGAGAGAGAGAGAGAGAGAGAGAGCTGTCGTGCGAGAGAAGGAGAGGAAGAGAGAAAGAGAGGAAGGGAAAAGGAAGAAGGAGGTCCGTCGCTGCCGTGCATGCGCCGAGTCCCACCATCGAGCCGCTTGCCCCACCGTTTGCTTGCTGTGCTTTACTTGGATTAGAGGCAAGTAGAGTCCATTAATCTACCCTTTGCTTACTGTGATATGTGTTGTGAGGGATGGTAGACTTCGGTTGTGATAGAAGTGATGAAATTCGAAGCTTTGAGGAGAAGTATGTTAGCCTAGCATTCTGTTTTCTAGAAAGGCAATCCGACCTTTGATGATTTCGTGAGCTGCATGTGATCTTATAGTTGGAATCTCGCTTCGACTTCTTGATGAAAGTTGTAGACGACTTCTTGGAGAGTAACGTATCAAAATTTCAGAAGAAATGAACAAGTATAGACCGGTGAAACTATTTTTCTTTGAAGAACTTAGATCTGGAAATCGTAATGCTGACCTAGTGTGATTCTGTAAATTTTATAAAATTTTCCGGTTGAAATTTGATCTCGTGTTCTTAATGAAAGTTGAAGATGACATGTTAAGGAGCAATATACTAACATTTGAGAGGAAATGGATGAGTTTAGTTTGGTGAATCGATTTTTATCCGAAATGGTTAGATCTGGAATTCGATGCCGAGGGTTAGGACGGTTGTGGTAATTATAGTTTTTAATCTATCACGAGTTTGACTTTACGTTCTTCACAAAAATTTTACCTCTAGAGCTTTTCTATAACATATCAAAATTTCAGAATTTTTGGAGCTGATTAGGATTTTTACGGAATTTGTGAATGAAATTGTGTAGGGCAATGTTCCGAAATTATAAAGACTGTGATGCGCGGACTGTACCGAATTGTATGAAGCTCTTTTGATATGGTGTTGTTCATGAAATAATTTCCTCTAGATCTTGTATATACAATGTTCAATTTTTAGAATTTATTAAGACCGTTTACTAATTTTTCAAGCATTTTAACTAAAGGGGTATACTCTGTTTTTATCCGAAAATTGCTGTGTTTTTCAAAAATAAATGAATTTGCTCTATGAGATATAATGTCTTGAATGATTGATTTTGCTGCATATGTGGTGACATTGGGCATGTCATATAATATCAAAAAAGTTGAATATGACCTTTGTTACTATTACATCAAATGCCATGTTGACAATGAGACACATATGTGAATATAAATTATGATAATGATGATACCGTCGGAGGTGTGAGCCGACGATGCCCCGGGAGTGTCGGGATGCCCGAAGTGTGGGTGCCGGATGCCCGGAGTGTGTGTGCCGGATGCCCCGGGAGTGTCGGGATGCCCGAAGGTGTGTGCCGGAAGCCTTGGAGGTGTGTGCCAGGGGGATTCCTCGTGATGCCAGTTGGGGTACGAGATGCCCGGAGGTGTGTACCGGATGCCCGAAGGTGTGTGCCGGAGGCTCCTCGCGATGCCAGGTTGGGTGCGAGCGATAGAACGGGGATGCAATCATTGGTCCCCGCGAAGAAAAATCATGAGATCCAATTGAAAGATAAAATCTGAAATTAAATCATGCGCATGGATGAGTGCATATGGTATGGGATGAACTCATGGAAATGCAAGCATAAGTTGCATGGTGATATATGCATGGCTGCTTGATGATAAATGTACAAGTGCATGGTGGTATATGCACGTTGCATGGTGATATATGCATGGCTGCCTGATGATAGATGTACAAGTGCATGGTGGTATATGCACGTTGCATGGTGATATATGCATGGCTGCTTGTTGATAAATGTACAAGTGCATGCTGGTATATGCACGTTGCATGGTGATATATGCATGGTTGTATGATTAGGTAAGCTCGAATGCATGGATAATAGGTGCTTTATTCGTGATACCTTGATTGTTACGTTCGACGCATCGTGTAGTTTGGTGGATCTTTACCGCCGAGTGGTTGTACTCACCCATTTGGGGATTGACATATCGATTGAAAGATGCCTCCGCTACCGCCGCGCGTGGTACTTACTATGGCTTGCCATTCGATGTTGAGGTGGAGTGCTCGGAGCATTCTTTGTGTTAGTGTACCTGGTCTGGTTTTTGTCCAAGTCCGTGTCTTGATTATGTACGATGTGGGTGTTGCTAATGGCCCTCGTTATCTAGGAGTTTTTGTCTGCTCATGTCCGATGTGATGGGGTGATGATAGGGATGCTACCGCGCCGGGCCGATGCACTCGGGGTTGGGTGTGATCGCGCATTCGACCGGGTAGAGGACGACACTTTTTGGATAGCCGGCACTTGATGATGGATAGGTGTACATGTCTGCTGTAGGGTCGAGTTCTTTTGAGTTATAGCCGAGCATAGTTAAAAGCCTTAGCCTTTTGCTGTACCGACCCGAGATGTCCATCATGATTATGTAAATAAAAGTGACTCGGGTTTATCTTTTTATATGATGTGTAGTTGGTGTGCATTGCATTATTGTTGTTGGAGATGGGATAATGAGATTAGATTATGCTTCCGTTATATGAACTGCGCTGGGACCGTTATATAAATAAAATAAAAATCAACCCCCAGGATTTATGGACCCACTATAAATGGTATCGTAGTGGTATATTAATTAGAACAAGTGCAAGGTACTTGTGGTGACCCTAATGGATCGCGGCCTTGCGTCAAGGGGTGCCACAACATTGATTTGAAATGTCGATTTGGCATATCAAAATGGCTTTGGTACATGTGATGCTTCCAACATTAATTTATAATCTTTCAAATGCTTAATTTGACATATGATCAAGATTCGTTATGAATTCCATAGAATTTCCTTACTTGCTCAAACAACCCAAAATTCAATTATTTCAACTACATTAAATGATCTTTCAAATTGGTCAAGGCTCTCTAGTTTATGGCCACTTCTTAATGGTACCGGTTGTTGCTTCATTAATAGGCTCACGATTCGACTTTGATCGTTATGGTGGTACCAAGATCGAGTCCTAGACAGGCAGACCTCATTTTAATAGCCGTCACAAATAACAATGAAAATGGCTCCTTCTTTAGTGGGATTATATGAACAAATGCTTGAACCAAAATATGTTCTTGTTATGGGAGCACGTACAATTACGGGGGATGTTCAGCAGATTCTTATAGTACCGTTCGGGGAGTCTACAGCTAATTCCCGTAGATGTCTATTTGCCAGGCTGTCCACCTAAACCAGAGGCAGTTATAGATGCTATAACAAAACTTCGTAAGAAAATAGCTAGAGAAATCTATGAAGAGTGAATTAGGTCTCAAGAATAAAATCAGTGTTTTACTACCAATCACAAGTTTCATGTTGGACGCAGTATTCATACTGGAAGTTATGATCAAGGATTACTCTATCAATCACCATCTACTTCAGAGATACCTCCTGAAACATTTTTCAATACAAAAGTTTAGTATCTTCCCACGAATTAGTGAATTAGGCAACATTCCTTTGTATAGAATAACAAACAACAAATTAATCTTCTTGTACAAATAAAAATACAAATCAAAATGCGGAGATAAAAAAGATGTAGGGTCGTTTATCCGTTTGGCTAGTCAAGCATGGACCTTATTTAAAATGCCTACGATATTTGTGAGTGCATGATATGTGAGCCCAAGACAAGGCTTGTCAATTAAATGCATTCCATAGCTAAGATGTTACTTTGTCTAAATGTTTTAAAATCTTTCAAAAGCTTGGTTGACATCAAAATTGTTAGGGTTTGGATCGTATTTAAAATGTCTACGATGTGTATGAGTGTATGATGTACGAGTGTGACATCCCATTTTCAGTCTTGTTTTCTCATCGAATAAATCGGCATTTCATTGACGTGCGATAGGGCTGTTCTCGAGCCGATCATTTCTTGAGATAACTAGACTATCCGGGGAAAGCCATTAAGGAATTTTAAGGATAGACTTGAGAATTCGACCAGAATCGGCTTCTCGACCGTGTTCATCTTTGGAGATCATTACGGCACAGATATAAATCAATTAGAGATCGAGATTAGTTGGTTCGGCGAAATGTGTGGCTAATCGTGGGTGATACCACTAAATTGGAAAATTCTCGTCGACCGGGCACTAATTTGATTTTTTTATCGTTTTGGTACCGTGTGTCCGTATTTGAATCCTCGAGATTTTCACGACCACCGAAAGTCACCAATGTGTCGAGTGGGTCCATCGTGGCTCGAAGAAAATCGTACGGGTCATTTGCACTAAAAATCCGAAAGTTACCCGTAGCCTAGGTCATGCTAAAAACACGTCGAATGGAAATTAACTTAGTGAATTCAAGTCCGATTTCAGGAAATTGAAAGTCTGTCATGTCACAATCTATTCTAAGAACGTCGATTCAGTCTCGGAAGATTTTGAAGAAATTCCAAGATTTTTTGCAGAAAATCGATTCGGACGTCGCGGAAAATTAGCGGAAATTCAGATGGACCAAATTAAGGGAAATTTGGACTTGCAAGCCGAACTATTTGATGAGGGGCACTTGTAGAAATTATGTGGGCTTTTTCTACATCAAATTTGGACATCAAATTGAAGAATTTGGATGGAAATTGAAGTTTAAATTGAAGAATTCGGAATAAGGCATGGGCAGCAACTTTGGCTTCAAAAATTGGATAACTGGTGGTTTATTTTGTGGTATTATTGAGCAAGAAAGTAATATAGGGGAACATGGTGATATTTATGCAAGCCTAGGGGGAGACAAGACCTTAATTGAATGGATATGGATTGTTGACCTTCTTCCCTCCTTCGGTAGCTTCCTCCTCACGCATGCCAGCTAATTTCCTCTCTCCTTCGTGCGCCGAGTTCCTCCTCTCACAGCCAAGTCTTGCTTTTGCTTCTCTTTCGATTTTCCTTGGAAGTCTGCTAGCCCGTTCTCCTTCAATCTTGGCTGCGTGCCTCTTCCTTTCACCGCCCAACACCTGCCGAAGTCACGCATGCCCCCACGTCCACCATCCACCTCACGCCTCTCTTCCACCGAAGCCCACACTGCTTTGCACGCCCATGTCGTCATTTGCGTGGGGTCAACTTCCTTCTACGTTGAAGCCCAATGATTGACCTCACTCCACTGATCCCTCTCCACGTTGAAGCCTCCACCGATTCTTTCAACTCCTTCGCTCGCAGCCAACCTCTTCCGCCAGCAACGAAGAAGCAGCTCCTTCCGTCTGTGCTCGATCATTTCGTGGACTCAGCCCACGTGATTCACCGAAGCCTGCAGCAGCCCAATCTCCACCGTCTTCAGCGTCCATAGCCCAGCAAAGCCCACGCACCCAGTCAACTCCAGCCCCCTTTGAAGACCGAAGCTCCACGCGGCCACACTCAGCTGCTTTCCTCGTGTTTTGCTCAGTCAAACCTCAGCAGAAAAGTCCCCAAAGTTGACCCAGTTGCCACCGTTTTCCCTGAAAGCCCACCGAAGCAGCTGCCTCGAAGACCTTTGCCACACGCTCATCGGTCCACACCGCCTCAGCATCAATGTTGCACTGCTTCGTTCTTCTCAGCGTCCGCGCCCACAATTCCACCGAAGCTGCTTCTCTCCTTGACTCAATTCCTTACAATGAAGTTCGGCCCAGCAACCTTCAATTTCACGGGCCCAGGAGCCACGTGATTTTCAATCGGAAACAAGCCACATTTCATCAAGCCCAACGAGTTTCATTGGGTCCAACAACCCAGTTCAACAGCCAGCCTACGTTCAGTCTTGGTTCAGCCCATCTTTAGTTATTGTCCAGCTTATTTGAAGCCCAGTAGCAGCTCGTGTGAAATTGAGCGAAGCCCGGCCCACGAGGAAGGCCCAACCGCAGCCAAGTCCAAGCCTAGTCATTTTTGCGGGCCTACAAGGCTTGTAGGCCCAGCCCTGAGCGTCCTCGACGCCGCCGAAAATCTGGATTTCGCCGGTGTCAGCGATCGTCACGGTGTTCCAGTCTCTGCTTTTAATCAAGTGAGTTTTGCTCACTAATCCCTTATTAGTATACTAATGACACTTAGGGGTTGATTATATTTAATTAAGTGTAATTAGGTGATTAGATTAGAGTAGAATAATTAAATTAGGGATTTACCTATGCATGTTAGGAGAATGGTTAGTGTACATAGCAAGTAGACACGCTCTATTATTTATTGAATGAGTCTCGGTAATTTAGGGCTTGTCTCGACTTCCAATCAGGCATTAAGGCCTAAATTAGATTTATTGCATTTATTTATTAATTTTCGAAATTATTTAATTTTATTTATTTATTTTAGAAATTAGGGCGGATAGCCAACGGTTAATCGAATTTTATGTTGATTGTCGTGGTGCGAGCCCGTTTATTTAATTGAGCATTATTTGTGCTGAATTGAATTAATAATGTACAATTTATTCTAAAATTATTTATTTTTGGTAATTAAGGAAAAATTAATGAAAGATGGTTTTACGGGCCAAAAAATATGTAATGGGCTATTGAAATTGGTGGGTTGTTAAAAAGTGAAATTATGATATTTTGGTAAGCCTAATCGTGTCCCCACACACTAGCTATTTTATCAAGAACGATAAAAGATTGAATTGATTGAATGGTCGGGATAGTATGCATATATCATCCTACGGGCTCGACGATATGTCGGCTTAGCGAGAGCGATACTAGTGTACTATATCGCGTAGGCGATATGTCATCTAGCGAAGTATCTTGGTGTCTATATGTGTTGTGACGATATGTCGACTTAAGCGGCTTGATACACTTTATCGGCTTAGAGTGAGCATCGGGGGTATACTATATCCACCTACGTTCGATATGTCGGCTTAGCGAGAGCAGTCGGGACTATGGTTGGACTTATAGATAGTATTGAATGTGCCGACCAAGCATGGGTCGTGATGGACATGTAATCGAGTAGGTCGATTGATCAATGATTTGATTTGGCATTGTGAATTGATTGATTGTTGTGATTATGAGGCATCTGTGAATAATATTGATTTGCGAGAATGGAATTGAGGCCAAGGTATGTCATATGATCCGTGTTGTGGTTAGGCAGCCTATGGCATATTGGTTTCCTAATCGGGTCTTAAAGTGGTAGAAGCTTGCTGAAACGTTATGCCTCACCTGCTATTGAACAACCATTTTCGGCCCTTAGGTGGTGTTGGTGGAGGACCGAAGCCCCGAGGTTTGGGGAAGGTGGAGATCAAAGATCGGCGAACATGTACCGTAGGGTCATAAGACGTGGGTCCCCTTTTGTTAAGCCGATAGTTTTGTAAATAACCTAATAGTGTATATGTACCTATTTGTTTATAAAAAGGATTGTGGGTGTCGAAATTTGTGGCCTTACTTTGCTATCCCATTGTTTTATTGTCTCGGGGATTTTATATCGGCTTCCGCATGCGTATTATAAAATGAAGCGTCGGCGATGCATCCCGGGACATCGCTATTAATCGACCAGTAAGGGATGGGTGCATGCCCCAGGATCGGGCGTGACAAACGAACCTCCGACTAGCCTTGGTAATTAAATGTATTTCATAGCCAAGATCTTTTTTTGCTCCTAAATGTTTTCGTTTTCCTTTCTTGACATTTCAAATACTTCAAATCTTTTGAAGAATCATATGAACCACACATGCATGAAACCATTCCATTTGTTAGCAATGCTTGTGATTGTGATTGGCACCTCTTAATTGAATAAGTGAACCGCCATTGGCTCACTAAGATTGATTGATTGTTTGAGAAATAAGGCTTAAGGGCCTACCGCATGTTTAATTCTTGTTGATGCATGTGGATGTTAGATGTATGTTAACATACCATGCTTGATTTCATGGGACAATCTTGGGATTCACCTAGAATTTTCTTATGATCTCTTATAAGTATTAGCCATGAGAACACAAATGGTCACTAATAGCTATAAGTCATAAGAATGAATTCGGGTAGTGTCTAAAGGGACCAACACATGAATTGCAAATGCCGACCCCGAGGCCCAAACTTGGTCAATTATGGATTTTGCTTCAATTGTTTGATTGTCCTTAATTGTTCCTTGTGCTTTTGATTGTTTTGTCGTGAATGATTGTTTTATTATATGTATCTAGTCCTAGTTCTTAGATTAGAATTAGATCAAGGGATCTTAGAGGTGGAGCTCATCAAGATATGAAGATGATAAGAAGGTCGATATTCATTCCGACCATATTATTGTATCCATTTTCCCCATATATGTTTTGGGTTTCTATATTTAGAAAAGCACCCGACGAGGTGCGAATTTATTGCTTTCACTGTATTTTTGCTTGTTGTTTAAGGTGTTGCATGTTAGATTTACCGCTTTTCTTACTACTTACTTGGTTATTTAGTTACCATATCGTCTTTAAATTCAATTGTGTGTTTTATTTTCTTTTTCCTTAGAAATAGAATCGCATGAAAACAATCATCCATGCATAATCACTTAGTTTAGATTCATCAATCCCTAAAAGATAAAAAGAAATGCATGGACACCTTAAGTAAAATGACAAATCATTAGGGACTGAAAGGGCCCAATAGAAATATCAAGATAACGTAAGTCCTCGAACCTAGATATCTAGTTGCTAGAAATCGAGAGACAACTTTTGTGACAAAAGCGATTTTCGAGTTTGTTTTTAATTGAATGAAATGGACTTTTCATCGATGCGCCTCTATAGTCTTTTTTTTTTTTTTTTTTTTTTTCCGAGCTAATCACTCACGAGATAACTAATATATCGAGGTGAAGCCATTAAGGAATCTAAAGCAACCGACTTGAGAACTCAATCGGAATGACGTTCAACCATGCTAATCCGCAAGGGTCCATATGGCACCGTTAAAATCGACTAGAGATCGGAGATAGGTCGTTCACAGAGGCATGTGATTAAAGTGTGGGTGATTCCACCTAATTACAAAATTTCATTGTCAAATGGCACTAAACCGATTTTTACGTCGTTTTCATCTTGGTATTCTTTCAAGAGTTTAGTCATCCTTTTCACATTTGACTCTAAGAGACATGCCCCGATTTTTACTTCCCTGACATTCTCTGCATCACCCAAGTTTATGGTGATTGTTCGTTCTTCTGTCAACGGCTTCGATTTTTCATGTTAATTTCATTCACGCACAATACCCTTCTGATCGTTGTTGGTGTCGTCGGTGTCATCGGAACCTGAGAGACTTTCTTCATGCACATCCGAGTCACATGAGTCCTTATCATGATTATGCATAATGTAATGCCTGAGATGCGATGAGATAAGTTAGAGCATGTCAACAATGAAGATCATGCATGTCGTTTTCGAAGAATTTTTTTTAAGTATTTTTTTTGTAAAAAGTTTCAAGAACTTATCCTCATATCCTCGAATTTCCTCGTCCTTGCAAAACAGTCAAATTTGGGAGCATGTGGAGACCCAGGCCTCAACGACCATCATAGGATTTGTTTGATATGCTTCCGTATGTCCTTAATAAAACATGCGTCTATTTTATCAAATGAGAAAAGATAAGGCTGTAGTTTAATACACACCACCCTCGATCAAAGGCTCAAGATCGGGGCTGACCATAGTTCATGTTACAAATGACATAAACAAGAAAGAAAAAACTACGAGATCCCATGCAGGGGTGAAGACATAAAACATAAGGCTAAGCTAAATGAGAACCGCCTTACTCTAGAGGGACGGCTATGATTTCGAGGGACTCAGCTTCCTCGCACGCCAGGATGGTGCATATGACGTCCTCCTCGAACAGCTCGGTCACACCATTGATTGCCCCCTCTTCCTCAGACAACATCTTTGGAGGTCCTGGAAATGTCTCTTCTAGCAACGGGGAAAAGGCTTCTGATTGCCCTCGTCGTCCTCGTTTCGGGCAGTGAGTCCACCTCGATTTCCATACTCACTTCGGCCTCCTCGAGTACTTCGACCTCTTTGCCTTTTATGGCTTCCTCACTTGCCATGGCCACCTCGCTTGTTATGGCCTCCTTGCCTCTCGACATATCTTAAGCCTCTTCTTTTAAGGCTTTTATGAACTTCGATAGGGCTTCGTACACCCTGATCATGCGATCCGAGACCCTCTCTAGGGTTATACCCGCTCGCCAACATGATTCCACCCACCGCTATGGCCGGCTTAGACAATTTAGGGGTTTTTATGAAAGAAACCACGGACACATGAATCGTGGATACCAGCGCGAATGTTTGAAAGATGGATTCCTCGGTACCCTTAGGCTCCACATAAAGGATGGCCGTCTCGTGGTAGATCTTGAAATCAGATTCTCCATGCACAGTGATAAGCTTGTTGCCAACCACAAATCGCACCTTCTAATGAAGGCTGGAAGGAACAGCACATGCTGTGTGGATCCATGGCCTCCCTAGAAGAAAGTTCAAGGCGCTCAGTATGTCTAACACTTGGAACAAGACTTGGAAAAGCACAGGGCCAATCAACAGCTCAAGTTCAATCTCTCCTATCACCTCCTTCTTCATCCCCTCAAAAGCTCACATAGTCGACTTGCCAGTGCGGATTCTCCCAAGATCAATGCCAAGGCGGTGGAGCGTAGCCAACGGACATATATTGAGTGCAGTACCGTTATTGATCAACACTCTACAAACAATAGTGTTCTCATGCTTTACTGAGATGTGCAGTGCCTTGGCATGATTAGGACCATCAAGGGGAAGATCCTCATCAGTGAAGGAAATATGATCTTTCATTAGAATAGCCCTAACCAATTCTTCTAGTTGGATTTCATCGATTGTTTCTGGCACGTGTACCTCATTAAGGATCTTCAGCGAGATGTCCCTGTACTTCCCAGAAGATTTTAACATCTCTAGGAGAGAGATTTGAGCCGGCAACTTCCGCAGTTGGTCTATCACATTGAACTCACTAGATTTTATCACAGCCAAAAATTGCTTTGCCTCCTCATCGGTCACGGCTTTCTTTTTTACTCCTTTATTGGGTGCGTAACAGCTGCCCGATCGTGTGACTGTGTCCACCTCATTCGTTCCATAATCCCAAGGTACTGCTTTGGGATTGAATTTGGGAGGGTGCTTCAACACTATCATTCCATTTTCCTCCTAGGGTGGCAATTCAATCGTGACTGGCATCATGCTCCCTTCTGTGAATTCGATTGCCAACAACTTCTCGACCATGAGGTCGATCATCGTGGGCTCGATGATTTCCATCTCAATATCTCCAGCGGGCTCCTCATCAGATAATTCAATTACTATCGGGGTTATCATAGCTATCATCTCTTTTTTCGTACAATGCTGGTGTCTTCGAAACTCCAAGCACGTTCTTCTTTGCCCGAAGGGTGCAGGCAAAATTGCAGAAAGATTAACGGAATGATGATGGCACGATCATGGACACGGACCTCTCTTCCTCTTCTTCACGTCGGATTACCCTCATAACTACCATTCGGCGGACGCCGTTTATTTTCTCCACTAAGGTCATATCCTCATCGCTTCCATAATATCCTCCCAGCACTAGGAACTCATATAATTTGGAAGCATCTACCACTAGAGGCCGTTGACCCCCTCGCGTCTTCTCGAAGATTGAGTTCACTCCCTTTGCATGATTTGGTAGGGGGTTCTGCTGCACGTTAGGCTAAGCTTCCCTGAAAGTCAGGATGCCCGTATCTAGCAACTGTTGGACTTTGTATTTCAGCACGTAGCAATTTCGGGGGGTTGTCCCTAGGTACTTCCTTCACAACCATCCTTTACTCGAGAAGCATGGGTAGCAGCTTTGACAATGGACGCGGTAGCAGAGAGAATCCCTTTCAGATAGGCTTCTTGTCATTTGCCTAGGATGAGTTCTCTTGAGCCATTACAGGCTTATGCGCGGGTGTTGAAGGTGGCCTAGAGAGAAACGGCTCTTGCACCAACGCTACTTCAACCGCAATTTCCTTATCTTTCTTCGCCGAGAATTTCTTAGTGCTTTCAGTAGATATCATTCCCTCGATGATTGCCCACTTGAGTCCTTCACCCACATCTACCGGTTGCGAAAATGTATGGCATCCTGAGTACACGAATCCTTGGAAGTATTAAGGGGGCAATATTTTAAGGAATAGCTGCTTTATTTCCCTCTCATTCAAGGCCGGCTTCACCTGTAAGGCCATCGTTCTCCACCTTTGCGCGAAGGCTTTAAATGATTCATTCCTCTTCTTTTCTACGTGGGTCAACCCTTCCCTCGTGAGGGCGAGCTCGGTGTTGAACCTGTATTGCTGTAGGAATTCATTGGCCAAGTCCTCCCAACTGGTAAACATTTCGATGTCCTGCGCGATGAACTACATCAGGGCGATGCATTCTAAGCTATCTTGGAATGTATGAATGAGGAAGAGCATGTTATCAGCATAGCGAACCATTTTCCTCAAGTAGTACCTAAGATGAGTCTTAGGGCATCATGTTCCGTCATACTTCCTTGTGAATTCAGGCTCTTGGAAAGTCTCAGGGATGTTCATCTTGGTATACGGGGATAGCTTGTCGGCTCCTTTCAGCTCGTATCTTTGCAAGGTGCACAATCGCTCCTCCATCTTAGCTAGGCACTTTTCACTCTCTTCATCTAAGTGGGGCGTTGGCTCTTCCTTCCGAGGAGGATCTAAGTCGACGACGATTGGCGTGACAGAAGAGGCTTCTCTAGCAATTTCCCTCGCGGGAAGGTCGGCAACGTGTGGGTCTCCCATCAACGGGGGAGTGTGTCCTGACGATGTAGGAGTGGATGTCCTAGCGACAGCTATGGACGAAGGGCTCTTTAAGCTTTTGGCTTATCTCGAGCATCATCGCGGTAAGTTGAGGCAACTGGTTCTCCATCTTGGCCATGCGGGTTTCGATGTCTTTGTTCTCCATCCTAGCTTTCGCACAAGTGTGAATCAGAGATCTCCGCTTGGCCGTGTCGATGATCGATAGAAGACAATTGATTGACAAGTACCTGAACAAGGGTAGATAAGTGTATATAAGCGCAAGAAATAAACAGGTGGTCGGCCCATGATAGAGATCTAATCGCCCCAATTCATTTGTTTCAATGAAAGCAAGGTTACTACATAACGTGGGAAAAGACACGAGAGAGAAACCCTAGACAACGTAGCTATTTTGAAGACGGAAAGACATGACTCTTAACTCCTAACATTGAGATACAAGACAAACTCCTTAACATTGTAATGTATGTGGGCAGGGGCCCATTACATATCGTACTTGACTCGAACTAACTAATGAGGACAGCTTTCCCTCGTGGCAGCCTCATTAACTCGGGTCAACTTCGAGGCACGCTTTTCGGCCTCCTCGAGCTCTCCTTTGAAGCGCTTGATCTCAGCTCGGTGGGTGATCTTTAATGGCACGTCAGGAATCTTCGGACGTAGGCTCTCCGGGATCTTGTGCCTAAGGATGTACTCCATCGAGGCATAATAGGTCTTCTCTTGCCTTTCCAAGTCCTCTTTAGGCCACATCAGCTTCCTGGGGCAGCACATATTTTACATCGACTTGATCAGCGCGATGGAGTCCTCGTGATCTTGACATCCATTGAGGAAGCCTATCTTGAGCGGGTCTTCTTGAATTATTGGTGGAAGTTGTTGAACCTCTTGAAATTGGCGGGTGACTCGAGTCGGGTAATATTCGGTGACTCTAGTGACTCCCAACAAAGGAATATGTTCAGTAAGCCCACACATGAACCACACAACCTGAACTCGAAGTCATTTGGCATGCCATTGGAAATCATCAGGTCTAGGGTTGGTCATAAAAACTAGCTACTCAGAATAATGATAGTCAGGAGCAAACATTTTCCTATCTCTAAACTTTAGGATAGGGTGACTAGAATATAAATATTGCTCATGGTCATCAAGCTACCGAATCCCTGAATGTGAGAGAGGAACCAAATTTGCAAGAGCTCAGGAGGAGCATGGAAAGCTTTGTCTTTGTTTTCTTTAAAATGAGTAAGGGAAAGAAAAGTTTCAGTCAATATGGCATTAATAAAGCCCTTGCCCATACATACTTCACGAACTACCTATGCCACGTAAGGGTTAATAGCATTCATATAATGTGGGAATATCACAAACCTGAAAAAAGCTAACAAGAAGATCTTATTCTTTTGGAAATATAGGGCGTTTTGAAAAAAGATCATTTAGGAATGAAAAAGGGCAGGTTTTGCGATTGGGTTTCAAAATCATTTTCACATCCTTTCCCTTAACTCTGAGGAACTCAGATAAGGTCGATGCATGCTTAGTCCCTATAGGTGGGCTAACAGCGGGCTAACTAACTCCGACACTAAGGATTTCCCAATGACAACACTTTATTCCTCCTAGGTTGGGGTGAGCTCGTGGTCACCAAAAATGAACGTGCAAGTCTCGGGGCACCAGACTTGCGCCAACGCTCGCATGACACCATAATGAGTCTCTATCTCTAATAGGGAAAGTAATCGTCCGACATAAGATCGCACCTAGTCACGGCTAGTCGAATCTAGTACACCCCACCACGCGGAAAGCTCAGCTTTCGGGGTTGAAATAATGTGAAGCTCGGGTTCTCCCATCGTATGCCAACTAAAATTACGACCAACCTAATTTTTCATGGGCCAACCAAAAGGAAAGCAAATAAGTAAATTGTGTGTAAAATAGATCGCGAAACTTACCCTACAACATTGAATAGAAATGCCAATGACATGGACATGCGCATGGGACGGTGGTTCGATTTCTACTTTAAACGGCTCAAAATGGAGCCATGGGATCACCGGACCAAACCAACAAGATCGCGGCTAGGTCGTGTTTTCCATGACTACGACTTTTTCAAAGAATCGACCCGTGTCGCGTGGTTGCAGACCAAGGTGAGACATTTGACATCAAGAAAGAAATTTCGGGGTTGAGATGGGCAGATCGTACTATATGGTTGTAGTCGGAGTGGTATCCACCTTAACACCATCCTAAGTGATCCTATGCAACTTAGGTCCGATGGCAGGTAGTATGTCTTGGTGTAGTGTAAATGAGGGAACGCAAGTATGACAATTAATAAGCAAGCAACACTTCATGCATAAATAAACTATTTATTCCTACACGCCCTACAAAATAAGGGTCAGCAATCACTTCCCATTATACCTCCCATTTAGCATGAACATTTAGCAACTGACATGTTAGGAATGTACCTTGGATCCTTGTTGCTAAACAAAATTTATTTTTGAACAAGATAGATTTAGGCTTAAGTCCTCTAAGGTTTAAACTAAGTCCCTAGCGGAGTCGCCAAGCTGTCGCGACCTACCCCTCGGGGGGAGGGAGTAGGTTTAGGGATATTGCCTAAAGGACATACCTAAGCCCATTATTAGGCACGGGCTCTCCCAAACTCATACCTCGCGCGACATTGGGGAATTTTTAAAAAATTTGCAAAAAGGATACGCCATTAGCCTATTAGGGTTGGCTAGGAACCAAGTAAGGCATGTGAGTGTACCTCACTTTACACAACAAGAGAATATACGCTTGATTACAAGATTAATTTAGTGCCCTTTTGGTACCTAATCTTGTTCATTTTAGAATATAAGATTTGTTTTTTGTTAGGCAGTTTGGATTAATTTTATACCTATCTACTAACATGTGAGGTGATTATGCGGGTACACAATCATTAAAGTGACAATTAGCAACCAAGCTCCTAATTGCAACAAAATTAACACATGCAATGAAACAATTGCAAACATAATTAAACATATAAATTAAACTCGTGAAAAAATCCATGTGTAATCAAATAAGGGCTTAATTACACAAAAAAGGCAAGATGTGACAATTTCCAACCAAACCCTACATTTTTTAGAATTTCAAAATTTTTTATTTTTAATTTTAATTATTTTTTTCAGAATTTTTCTTTTTGGGTGAATCGGGTCGGGTCTAATGTGACCCGAGCCGCCTAGATCCGACCCGATTGGGGGCGGGTCACGTCAAACCCGCGCCGAGCGGTTAGGCCCGATCAGCCCTGGTCGAGCTTGAACTAGGCTGGGATTGGGCCCCAATTGACGAGCCTAATCCTCTACAAAAAAAAAGGTTTCCACAAGTCCAACAACCTAGACCGATTCCGGGTCGTGGGCTGTGAAAGAGAGAGGCCGAGCAAGCCGGAAAGATTTGGCCCAGCTCGGCCTACAGCCTCTGGTCGCCATTGCTCAGTCGCGACCAAGGGGGAACCGGGACAGCATACAGCTCTGGGGGGGGTTCTCTAAGGAGGGTGACGGTGGCCAGCACTAGTTAGGGGGCTATTCGAAGGCTACAAAAGGGTCGATCGAGGCTCTAAACAACGGACCTACGCTTGGGTTTTGGTTGGGCATTTAAGCAAACATGTGGAAGGCACTTTGGGAAGCGGGGGTTTCGGCACTTGGCCGACGCCCGAGGGCAGGTCCTAAGAGCTACGGAGGCGTGACGGGGCAACAAGAAACATAGCGGGGGATGGGTGGTGGCCAAAGCTAGCTCGAAACGGTTGAGGAAGCTTTGGCTCGCTCGGTACAATACACGCACACCAAGTGTTTGGTGAAATGCTTACATGGGTTCCAAGGAGACGGCGGCAGTTGGCGTCGGTTGTGTGGCTCACTGGCGGCGGCGGGGCATCCCGAGGGCGCGTCAGCAGCGGTAGCGCAAGCCCGGAGACTCCTATCTTCTTCTCTTCTCCTTTGTCTCCCTCTCGGTTCTCCCTTCTCTCTCTCTGTTCTGTCCTGCCCCTTTTTCTTCTCTCCCATGCGTGCGAAAGGACCCCTGCAGCAAAAGCAAGTCAGACGAGACTGCTTTGACCCACGGATCACGCTGCCCGCCTACCCCTCGCGATCTTCTACTCCTCCCGCCTTGTTGTACTATCCCTTCTCCTTTCTAACCCATTTGCACGCGCGAAGGATCAAGGAGGAAGAAGATAGATTGGGGGCGAGGCCGGGCTGAAGGGGGGAGGGCTTGGGCCGCACGAGGGAAAGAGAGAAAGAAATAGGGGCGGGTCGGGCCAAGCCCATGCAAGGGAAAGAAAAAAGAAGAGGGACAGGCCAAGCCAAGGCCGGATCCGGCCCGACCCGACCCGTAAACCTTTTTTTTTTAAATTAATTTTATTAATTTAATTTTTTTTTTTTAAAATTTTTAATTAATTTTTTTTTTGCTTTTTTTTTTTTTAAATATATGTGTCAACAAAAAGCAATTTCATTTATACTTTATGAAAACAATTAGCATTAACGCTAAAGAACGTGAATGATTTCTTTGTGATTGTACTCGGGCCATCGTGAAATCGTATCGTTCATCGTTCGCTTGTGATTCAACATATGTTCCTAGGTAATTCATTTATTACGCAATTAAAATGTTAGTTGTTTCTTCCGCCATCTTTCTTCCCTCATTGGTCTCAGAGCCTGTGTTATGATATTTACCTTGTTTTTCTGTCGAATTTTCTCACAAACTGTTTGATATGGGGATCAAGAGGATGAATTTCATATTGTTTGAATGTTCATTGATTAGAAATTGCAACATAAATCATCGAAAATGAACCAAAACAATGAATGGCTCTGGAGGTCGTTGACGACCATCTTTGTTTTGGCCATTTTTTGATATATTTTTCAGCCAAATTCAATTTTCGAATATATGAAATGAAAGTATTTATCAAAACGATCATAATGGCGAGTGACATGCCACCGGACAACGCCAAATGCGCCTACACATGCCAGAAGCCGCTGCGTGTAAGCACCACCCACACGCTGAGAATGCCTAGCACATGAGCACCATGCATGCATTGGCAAATCAATGTGGGCTGACGTCAACGATGACATTACCAATGGTCGGTAACCGACCCTGCTGATTGGCGACCCGACCGACCGAAGATCCAATCTGACCTAGATGAAGACCTAACTCGAAGACCCGACCAGGTTGATCGGTCAAGCAGTCGGATCGATTGGATAGGCTAGAAGCCATATTGGCTTGCCGTCGCATGCGCCACATGCACCGAGCACTCAAACATCACGTGTAAGCGTGTGGGAGTCCAATCGGCAAGTGATTGGTGGTTTTTGGTTCGTATGAATGTGCTTTACATTGTGATGTATTACATGTTTGAGTCTTTTAAAGGTGTAAAAATGCATATAAAACCCTAAATACGCATAATTTTTGGGGTATAAGCAAATTGTTTATTCCTTTAAATTTGTATTTCTTTATGGTTTTGGAAATACATAAGTTAGTCTACATGTAAATGACAACATATATGTCGTGTAGAGCTTGGCTTGATGATAGCATCTATATGCTTCAATATGCTTGCAATTTCCTAGTTTCGAATAAACTTGAACAATGGCTTAGATCCTTGATCTTTTCACTACATCATGAATTTCACTTTCGATTATAGTTGTTGTATGAATGTTTATACGTTTATTCAGATCATGCTATGCCTTTTGATATTAATAGAAAATGTAGAAATTACATGAAGTCATATAATTATTAGTTTTAGTGAAAGTTGTAAGTTGGTAGAATTCAAAAGAGTCCTTACATAGAACTTGACAATTGCACAAATTAAACTAATTAATGATAGTCAAATAATCATACACAAAAACTGATTGGGAACATAATGAATTTTCGTTTTTGTGCCTTTTATTGAATTATCATTGATTTAATTTATCTTTACTGCAAATTAAATGTGTATTAAAGTGGAAAACGTGCTAAAATTGATTCTGCGTTTATTATGTCAATGCGACTGTAGCAATTGATTATGTTTTCAGCGTCAAAGACCATTGTGGCCGACTTCAATAAGGGTGAAAAGATGAATGGTTATAATTATGATATTTTGCATTAAAATGTTCAGTACATCTTTAACAAGTAAGAGGTTTTGGAAACCTTCAACTGCACCATGGATAAACTCGAGCATGGAACCTCAGTTCAGCACAAAAGAGATCAAGAAATTTATAAAGCTTGGAAAAAGAAAAATAGCATTACTTACATCACGTTACTGAGTTATGTGAATTTGAAAGTTATGATAATGTTGAAGTAATGTGGACTGCCTTGAAAGATAAGATTAGGAATACATCTGCTATAAAGTTGAGGAGATTCATCATCAAGTTTGATACATACCGAAAGCACTCAAATCTAATTATGAGACAGCATCTTCAAGAAATGTTAAACATGATATGTGAGCTGAAGTCGACAGGTTACACTCCTTACTAATGAACAACAAATTCATGATATCATAAGGTTTCTTCTTGACAGTTTAGAGCATATAAAAATCAACATGACGCACAATGAGAATATTATCATTTTTGACGATATAGCGAGTCATTTGGAATTAGAGGATGAGTATCTAAAGGCTGCAAAATCCTCTGTCCATGCTTATGTTGCTAAATCGGGCTTCTACAAAGTTTCAAGCTTCAAGCGTAAGGGGAACCATAAATTCAACAATAAAGGGAAGGAGATTGATTAGGCACCCAATAGAGTTAAGACCTTCCAACGCAAAAAAACGTGGTGGAAAAAAAGATAAGGCTAAGATGATTGATGTTTTTAAGGCATCGATGGTAAAAGAATTTAAGATAACTGATAATGATCTCATGAATTATTGCCTTAAGATCGAAGTGAAGCAAAGTACCAAGGGGATTTTTATTTCCCAAAAAGAATATGCAAAAAATATCATTGAAAAATTTAATATGAAGAATTGTACTTTGATCAATGCACTAATTGAGTGCGGAACCAAACTTTCAAAGTTTGATGATGGTGTCGATGTTGATTTGATATATTATAGAAGCTTGATTAGGAGTTTGAGATACTTGACATGCACGGGACCGAATATTATGTGTAGTGTTGAAATTATGAGTTGATAAATGGAGAAGCCGAAGTCATCTCATCTTAAAGACGTAAAAAAAATACTTTGGTGCATTAAAGGTACTACTTCTCATGGCCTACACTACTATCGTTCTGAATCCTTTCAACTTAGAGCTCATTCAGATAGTGATTATGTTGAAGATATCAATGATCGAAAGAGCACTATAGATCTTGTATTTTTCTTATGTGAAAATGCTTTTACGTGGTTATCAAAGAAGCAACCCAGTGTTACTCTATCGACATGTAAACTCGATAATGGAAGGTACATATAGAATAGTGAACACTACCCTTTAACGATCCTGTTGGCACCACCGCGTAAGCATTTGAATGTAAAAAGTGAATCGTGCTTAAGAGGGTCCAAAGTAGAAGCACGATCTTTGTTGAAAGACCCGAAAACACAGCGTATAAACGAAAACTTATGCATACCGAATGAAAAATAGAAAGTCTTCATATCACATGCCATATTCAAGGCTCGACCACAGACCATATCACGCTACTCCAAGCTTTAATATCCAAGTCATGCACACAAGCTGCAAGTACGTCGGGTGCGTCTGAAAATGCGATTACCATGTTCGATGACCTAACGACGCGGTCTTTCTCGAGCTCCTCTCAACCATTTCGCGTAACATTCGAGACCCCAAACGACGATTGTGTCCAGCGTGCGTGCCACGAACGCCTGAACCGAGTGCGACCAATAGGGGTTGCAGAGCCGGTCGTACCCGATCCACCGCACGCTAGCTCTGCTGAACATCTCCGCCGAAGGTATGAAGACATACCGTCTCTTCATCCCAGTCATTTTGGTGGCAACGAAGAGAGGAGCCTGCAATATAATTGGAATTCAATCGCAGCGTTAGTTCTAAAAGCTTTTTCCTTGGGACTTGCGATTCATTGATTTCTATGAAAATTTATTTACACATTTGAAGTGAATCTCTAACATCCAATCATAACTGTTTATCTCATAGTTTCAAATAAACAGTCAAGGAGAAGAAAACAAGCACAATAACAAGACCATAAACAAAAGAACGCACCTTAAGATTCGAAATTATACCTTTGCAAGATACAATGCCAGAAAAAACCGTTTTCCTTTAGCTCATACAATGTCTTGTTTCACCAATTAGCAAAGGGCATCGAGTGGCATTTAACTAGCAAGTACAGTCGATACAGCTAGGGAATGTTTTGGGGGTCAGGGGTTAGTGAATGAGGCATGCAGGGTCAATAAATTTACCGACCCGTTTCACTACTTCTTACAGAAGTACACAATCAGTATTGCACCCTTCTTTCCACAGAGGAACTTTTTTGAGTTTTTATAGGGTGAAAGTCTTAAACTCGTTATATACAATTATAAACTTTTCAATTATGCAAATTTAGTTTTAAATTTTTGGGATGAGTATAATAGATGTTCTAAAACTTCTAACAAAAATGCAATTGATACCGAAAACTTGTAAAAAGTGCAATTAAGTCTTAAAACTCGTTACATTAGTTTAATCGAGTCCTAAAGTTAACACCGTCTAACTTTTTAACAGAAAATGCTGACGTGGCATTTAAAATGATTTTTATTTTCCATGTGGCTTTTTAAGATTATTTTTCATTCAAATTAGAATTAAAAACTAGAAAAGAAAATCTAAAATTTATTTTAAAAACAAAACAGTTCAAAAAAAAAAGAAAAAGAAAATGGCCGCTACTTCCGCCGCTACCGCCTATTGCCGGAGGGGCCGGCAACCCTCGCTAAGCTCGGGCGAGGGTGCCCAGATCTAGGCACGCTGGCCCTTGTGGAGGTCCGGCGACTGTCGCCCACCCTGGACGAGCCTTGCCCAAGCTTAGCGAGGGTCGCCGGCCCCTCCAAGAATGGGGCGGCGGCGCGGAAGTGGCGGCCATTTTTTTTTTTTTTTTTTTTTTTTTTTGAACTATTTTGTTTTTTAAATAAATTTTAGATTTTCTTTTCTAGTTTTTAAATCTAATTTGAATAAAAATGATTTTAAAAAGTAACATGGAAAATAAAAATTCATTTTAAATGCCACATCGCGTCACGTCAGCATTTTCCGTTAAAAATGTTGACGATGTTAATTTTAGGACTCGATTAAACCAATTTGAAAAGTTTTAGGACTTGATTGCACTTTTTACAAGTTTTAGGGCTCAATTGCATTTTCGTTATAAGTTTTAGGATTTCTATTGCACTTATTCCTAAACTTTTTAACGATTTATCAATTTAATCATAAACTTTTCAATGGTGTCAATTTAGTCTTAAAACTTTTGAAGATTTGACAATTTAGTCCTAAATCTATTATTTGGCCAAAAGGACTATATTACCAAAATTTCAAAAGGTTTATGATTAATTAGAAAATTATCAAAATGTTTATGATTAAATTGGCACAATTAAAAGTATAAAGATTAATTTGGCAAATTAGGACTAATTTGGCATAATTGAAAGGTACTGAATTGACTTCCGCATAATAAATTTATGACTTTTTAGACAATTTTCCTCGTGTGGAGGTCTCACAAGTGAAAGAGCAAATAAGTGATTGCATGGTCTGGCTGATACGAAACATGACCAGTAAGATAATTGCACGGACCACCGCATAGATTGGATTATATGACCGCCAACATGCGTTGTGGAATTGTCGCTAATCACGAAGTACCTAGGCTTCTAATCATCTTCCCTCTATTTGTGAAGTCATGGAGAATGAGACCTTGCTCTTAGTCTTTATATTTATGGGCTGAATATCACTCATTGAACAAGATCAAATTGATCTATTGGAACTTTACTGGTTATTACGTCATTGAAGGAGAAAGTATATTTTGCATCCATTTTACTACCAATGTGGAGAAGTGAGTCAATTAGTTTCAATAAAGTGATTGTGTTATGAAAGGAAATTCATTGGCGTTTGATTTTCTTTTTTTAAAAGAAGAAAGTAAACATTATAACAATGTTCTCTCACAAATTTATGAGTGTTTAGTTAGGAGTGGAAAAGAGGACGGAATAAAGGGGACACAAGAATTCTAACCATATCATCACAATACCTAAATGATATATTATTTTTCTCATACTTTTACCTGACATTGAATATCAATCCCTTGTCCCTCGTACTCCAGACTGATGCTTTTTGAGAATGTTGCTAGAAAACTGCAACCAATCACATTGATATATACACTTCACATGATTGAACTATAAGAATAGATTAAATATAGACTTTGACACTGTTGAAAGGTCCTTTTAGATCCAAATAATGCGAAACATACTAAATTGTTGGAAGATTAAGCGATGTATCAACTTTTATCCGGCATTGAATTTGATTAACTTATTATTACTGCTTATGATCCACCACATTGTTTACAATGTCAAATTTGTATATCAATCCTGATATAGCTACAATCCTCAAAGGAAATTAGTAAGAAAGAGAAAACTTTTGCATTATAAATTTGATTAACAAATTACCGAAAAAGGAAGACACAAAACTGGGAGAAAATCGAAACTTACGCTTTGGTGGAGACATACAAGGTCATAAGAGGAAACGAAGAGATATACACGGCGGAACCAGATCCCATGTTCAAGATCGCTCCTCTCTTCCTCTTCAACATTCCATCGATCACTCCCTTCGTCGCCCACACCGCTGCGTTGACGTTCACTCTCAAAATGCTCTCCGTCAACTCTCGATCCACCTCGTGAAAGTATTTCGGGAGAGAAGCCATCCCCGCGTTGTTGACCAGCAACCCGACGTCGATCCCTTCCGTCGCTCCTGCAATGGCCGCCGCTATCTCCTCTCCGCTCAGCTTCGCGAGATCGGCGACCACGGTCTTGACCTGGACAAAGTGTCTCGTGCGTCAGATGTACCGTCACTCGGGAATTTTAATGTAAATGGCATATGAAGTGCTAACTATGTAATGGACCTCGGTGGTTGCTCCGAGTCTATCCCTCAGCTCCCTCGAGGTGGTCTCGAGTTTGCTGGGGTTCCGACCGACGAGCATGAGGTTGAGGCCCTTGGAGGCGAGCTCGAACACCAGGGCTTTCCCGATGCCGTCGGTGGCATCAGTGACGATGGCCCATGAGCCGTAGTCGCGCAAGTCCTTCGGCTTCCTCAGGAACGCGGCGTGCAGCCATCGGGCGAAGGCGAGCAGGTTCTTGAAGAGCGAGATGAAGCCTAGTACGGCGGCCGTGGCGATCAAGAAGTCCGCAAGAACCATCGCTTTGTGCGGTGTGTAGTTTCACCAGAGGACTTCGGGATGGCTAGTGCTGAACATTTATTGACGTCTCTCTCACCTCACTGGTCTCGAAAACTCCGCGACGTACCACGCATATCCAAAGATGTTCTGTACTCGAATCTTCCTAGTGTAAATTGACAGTGTGTACATTATTTCTTAAGAGTGATCTACACCCCATGGGCCCATCCCTTCTCTTTCTCTCTCTTCCTTCTCTCTCCACTCGCTCTATTACAATCCCGCAGCAACCCACGGCCACACAGCCGCCGCGCCCCACCTCCGTTAGGCTTTTGAGACCTCTTAAAGCGTTGGAGTAATCCCGTCTGACCGGAGCAATTTCCTGTCTTAAGTCTGGTCGATAGGGTAATAACCATGGCCTTCTTCTTGACCTAGTTTAGGATGAAGTTAATGTTCTTTAACTCGGAGGTCGCTTTGGAGATAAAGACCTAGCTAATGTTTGGGAGCAGTCATCAATATTGGCAAAGCGAAGGAAGAAAGAAATGACTAGAGGAGTGCCATACGTTGCACATCTACCAAGCGCTGGATGCACTTGTCCCATGCACTTGTCCCCCATCAGTCAGGCGAGGCTGGCTTCGTCCCAATTTGTCAATACTCATAAAGATAGAAATTATTAGGGAAATCAACGGATCGAATAATAAAATATATAAAATAAAAATAAATAAATCAAACACCATAATTCGATGATAATGATTTCCATTTCAAGAGAGTAGCAATGAATTTTGTCATAGATTACGCGATACAATAGAGATTACACGCTCGAGTCATTTAAATATTTTTAAAGATTCATTATGCTAAATAACTCACATAGTGTTTAACTTTAAATTCATCGATAAATAATCTCTCAATCTTAATAAAAAAATTTACAAATTTTACTATAAAATTTCATAGTTACAAACACTAATTTGATGAATGTAATTTACGAGTTTCCTCCGTGCGTCTTCATTCACTAAGCACTCGTACACAAACGGCACTTCAAGGAGTCCTCACTACCACGGCAAGACTTGCTTTACATATATAGAAGCAAGACCCACAAAAATAAACCCTTGAATGTTAGTATCACCGCCACAGAGAAGAAGTCCAAGTCTGTCGCGTCTTGGTCAACAAAAGGAAATCAATTGACCGAGTAATTGCGGTTGTAATACACGTTGGATTTCCAATATTAGTTCAAAGGCTTCAACAATCCAAATATAAGTTGTTGCTTATATTACCTCGTACTTTTTGCCCGGCCGATTCAAATTTGATATCAGAGAATATCCAACTTGGACTTTAACTCTGAAATAGGAAATATGTAATTTCATGGCACAAATTTGGATAAATAACAATATATCTTAGATCAGGATTTGTTTGTAGGCCCAAACTCGAGATATATTTTAACAATCTCCAACTTGACTTGACGTTTGAGACAAGTCACAATCGCTTTGCTAAAATTTAAACTCTATTGCTACTCTCCCAGCTCTCAATGGGCTCATTGGCCAGAGATATTTTTGAAGTCCAAGCCATGCTTAAACTTCATCATAATCGTGGACCTCATTAGAACATCAACTCCACATGCACCTTTAACTGCTTCACAAGGATTTTTCGACGCAATCTCATTAACCGTAGATAAAACAAAACCATTGTTATATCTTTATCTATCAAGAGATCAAATACATACATTATCAATATCAGTAGTTAACCACTGGGGTTTGCCTCAATGGCCACCCTTCTAATATGAAAGGGGGAGGTGGGGGATTCGAATCCCCACTTTCAAGTGTTAGTTTCGACTCCCACATCTTGCAAGGAGACAGGGCAAACGTTTGAGAGTGAGAGTTAGAATAGGAATATAGTAGGATCAACAAAAAAAAATATTAGTATCGTATACGTTACTTCAAGAGTTTTTAGTTACAACTCCATCTCAAGTTGAACACCATTCAGATCCGTTTCAAATATATTTATAAAATCTCTATGTGGTACTACTCTCTTTCCAAATATTTATTTATGGAAATATTTACAATTAAATGGTTTTATATTATCTTTTAAATGTCAATTTCTTGCATCCGTGCAATGTTCTTTGTTAGGAAAATACTCGCATTTTTACATAAAATAGTCGTATGTTAAACAAACTCCCTCTTTCGCACGTTTTGCAATTATTCGCGCTATTGGAGTGGACTAATTTATACATGTATGCAATACATGTCGTATTATGTTCACCAAAAAGTACTCCAATGTATGAATTCATTTCATATATTTTCTTTAGTCAATTAATTACGTGACATGTAAAAAATCATTTATGCCCAAAATATGATTATTTTGGGCATGTCATCCCCAAATTCTGTAACGGCTTTTCTGAGAAATTTTCAAAATTACTTGAGTTGTTCGTTGCCTTCCCGTGAGAATCAGTCTTCGTGCCACCCACCATCGTGCTTAGAAGGTCCAAACCGTTCAGGAGGACCCGGCCGCTCGCCGAACGGAGCCACCGACCGACCCGTACACCGGCCCGAAGAAATCGGTCGCCGGTCCGTCGGTCTGCCTGGCAACCTGCAATGCTTCGCATATTTCGCCCGTTTCTGCCATTTTTCTTCCATTTCGACCCTACCTCCACCCATCCCAACCACCAGAAGGTCTCCCTCGACCCCCAGGTGCCACCGGTTGCCGGCCAACCCCTCGTCGGAGCTTCGGCCAAGCCCGTTCAACTCTGTTTCTCCTCCGGCAAACCAGTTTTGAGAGTTGCATAGGGAAGCAGAGGTTGTGGCTGTTGTTCTAGCCCCGAGACCGCCTTGGATCATCGTGGTTGAGGTCTTAGTGTGTAGCCTTCGTCGTTGCCGCCGCATCCATGTCTCCGGCCCGCTTAACGGGTGAGTTTAGCTCTTAATCCTTCTATTAGTGCCTAAACTTGCTTAGGGTTAGTTTAGTTAGGATTAATTATGGTTTAAGAGGTTTAATTAAGTTGTATTAGCCCTAAGATAGGTGGTTAGATGGGTGGATTAGATTAGTTTAGCTTATTCTTGCTTTTTGCTAGTTAATTGTGCTTATGTATTTAATTAAGCTTATTTTACTTAATTAATTGTTTGTTTATTTTAATTAATGTTTTGTTTACTTTCTAAATTTAAATTATTATTTATGGAATTCATAAATTTCATTGTTCACGTGCACTGTTCACGCGGTACTGTTCACGAGAAACTATTCACGCACACTGTTCACCTGAGAGTGAAAAATTGTCTATTTTCATGGGTGTTGCTTTTATGAAGTGAATGGATGTGTAAATGCATGGGCATCCACATGATTTGAGTGATTTTTACAAAAAGGGAAATACGTTTGTCCGAGGGACATTTGAAATGGACCGCGTTTATGAGAAAGTGAGTTGTAGTAGTGTGCTTGCGTGATCATTGAGTAGAATTCGTCACCCGCTGCGTGTCAGGTAGAATGTGCCTATGTGGCGATGTTGTGCCTATGTGGCGATATTGTGCCTGTGTGGCCGCAATTAACTAGAACACGCATGAGTGTTTAGATGGTTGGGCCTTATTATGGGGTAAAATTGTATGGCATGGAATGGGACATGTCACAATGATTTTACCTTATAATCAGGACCCATGTGTATTGTTTATGGTATACACGCTTGAATTGATAACGTGCAGGGTGTGGCAATGGCCAGATGAGATCGCTTGTGACGCGACTCGTATGTGATTGATGAACTGCATCATCTAATGGTCATGTGCATAGCGTGTTTTGTGCTGAGATGCAACGTGCAAGGTATGGCATACCGGGTAAGGTTGCATGCGAACTGACTATTGATTGTTGATTGACTCTGGCTGTTGTTATTTGCTGGTTGTTGGTTGCTGGTTTATTTGTGGGGTAGTTCTGGAGATATACCCTAGTTGAGTTGGTGTACTAATAGGGGGCTTAGGGGAAGAACTCACTGAGATTTATATCTCACTGGTTATTGTATAACCATTTTCAGGTCCCTAGTGTGAAGAACCTGGAACTTGAAGCGGAAGGGTCAAGAGCATAGGTGGCTCAGTAGTTCTTCATGAGACAGACCTTCTGTATAAGCTTGTGGTGTTTATGAAAGTGTATTTGATTTGAAACTGGTTATCCTATTTTTCTATCCCATGTATGTTGTTGTCAAGGGATTAGTTAATTCGCTTCCACATGTGCAACAAAATGAAAAGGGTTGGCGATGAGTCCTGAGAACGTCGCAAAATTCTATTGACCATCGAGGGATGTGCGCGCACTCGAGGTTTGGGGCGTGACATTGACCATCCCACAACCGATGTGGGACAACTTCAACAATATCTCATGTGGCTATTAGGTTCATATTTGTTGGCAACCTCAACTTAGATACTAATGTTGGGTGGTTTTTGACCTCTACCACCTCATAAGCTAGTTTAAGGAATAAAGCTTTTTCTTATACTTATAAACCGACAACCAGTTACCTCAACAAACCAGGCAGTTCGAATTGAGTCTTGTGCTCATCCCTAAATATAGATGAGGTAAAGTGTAATGTATGACATCCCGATTTTTCCAATTCTATTTTCAGTAAAATTTAGATGGGCATTTCATCTTTGCACATATTGTTCTTTTTCCTTGAGTTGGCCACTCATGTGAAAACTAATTTATCGGGTGAAGCCGGTAAGAGATTATAATGCATTAGACTCGAGAATTTGACCAGGAAACGATCTTTCGACCGAGCTAATCTGCAAGGGTCATTATGGCGCAGTTAAAAATCGATTAGAAACCGGAAATAGGCTGACTCGATAAAAGCGGTGATCAAGTGTGGGTGATTCCACCTGATTGCACCTTTGTTCTTATCGGTCGGCACCGGGTCGGCTTTTACGTCGATTGGGTCCCCTGTGTCTCAGAATCGAAACCTTGATATTTTCACGACAACCGAGAGTCGCTAATGTGTCAAAGATGTACATTGTGGCTTGACTTGATCAACCACAGGTCAAATGCACGAAAATTTCTAAAAAGCTACCCGGTAGATTAGGACGCGCTAATATCGTGCCGGAGTGAAATTAACCGTGAAATTGAAAGTGAATTCAGCAATTGGAAGTCCTGGGGTGTCACATATCTTATGAGGAACATGGATTAATTTTATGGATTTTAATTGGACTCAATTTGAAGAGAATTGATTAGAATTGAAAGAATTGTTGTACAAGGTTTTAGGCCCCGGCGGAAAATGAAATTGGACCTATTGAAGATAGTTGTGGAAGTTTGAATTTGAGTGGATGATGACATCACCCTATGTCATGGTGGTTGGCCAAGAGTGAAGAAGAAATGGACAAGTGGAGGGTGGAGATGGCTTCTTGGAATTGTGCACACCCATCAACATCATCTTCTTCCTTGATTCAAGGAGGCTTGTCTTGGCTTTGGAAAAGAGGAGAGAGAGAGGAAAAGCTGCGTGCAACCAGCAGCTCGCCGGCTGCCCGCACGCCCCGCTCGGCCGCCTGCTCGGCCGCTCGCCGCCGCACGTCGCCGCCACCGCCCGTCGCCCGCGCACGCCCGCGCGCGCGCTCGCCGCCTTCGTCCGCGCGCCATCCATCGACCAGCAGCTTCCAGCCGCTGCCGGAGCTCGCCCCGCCGCCGTGAGCCGCCGTCGACCTCCCCATCAGCCCGTCCAAGCCCCGCCGGTCTTCCTCCGCCCGATCCAAGCTCGGATCCGCTCCTTTCGGCCCCAAAATGCAGCCAAGGAAAATGGGTATGGCAGCAGCTTCGTGGCCCGTTTTGGCCAGCTCCCGGCCCCGGAGTTTAGGTCCGCCTTTGGGAAAGTCATTCCCCTCGTCGCCCTCGTCGTTTTGGTCCGCTCGGCTCGCTAATCGGGTGAGTTTAGCTCACTAAACCTCGCTTAGAGGGTTAATTATGCTTAGGGAGGTTTAGTTTATGTTAAGTGCTATTAGGTTGTTAGTTTAAGTTATTTAAGAGTGGATTAGATTAAGGTGGTGTTTTAATTTAAAGTGTGTTTAATTAGGGTTAAGAAGGTTTATTTTAAGATAAGCCTTGATGTGACTTAAAGGAATTTATTTTTGATTTAAATAAATGTTTCGAAATTATTGGATTATTTAATAATATATTATATTACGAAAATTATTAAAATATTATTATTTAATTAATTTTCGGATTAAATTTAATTATTTAATAAATTCCGAAAATTTTGTCGGGACCCTAAATTCTCAGAATTTCGCGCTAATCGCCGCCGTGTATTTGGATTTTGAAATTGATGGTTGGATATTACAAATTGAGCGTGGATTGTGAAAAACATGGAAATTATTATTTAATTAATTTTCGAAATAAATTTAATTATTTATTAAATTCCGAAAATTATTTCGGGACCCTAAATTCTTAGAATTTCGTGCTGATCGCTGCTGTGTATTCGGATTATGAATTTGATGAGTGGTTATTGCAAATTGAGTGTCGATTGTGGAAAATGTGGATTTTATTCGAAAACCCGGTGTCGGGTTTTGATACCAAAATTGGATTTTAATGATTATATTAAATAGTGGGGTTTGAAAAGTGAGTTATTGACTTTTTGATTCGAAATTTGCGTGTCCCCACACACGTGAGTAATTTCTGGAATATTTTTAATATGAAGAAAAATGGCGGGATCACTATTTTAAGTGGAAGCATTGAGTGAAATGCAAAGTGTCCGGGGCCGAGTATGCTTTGGCTGTGTGATAACTAAGAGGAATCGTCCTGGGCTGTTGAGCCGGACTTGCCCCTATATGGGATGCCCACGCGGTGGATGCCGGTCGTGATAAAGGCTGGGCCGACCGGATCGATGCTCCTTCGGGAATGCCGTCGGCGTCTTGTGGCGCGCTCCATGGGGAGGCGATGCCTGGCTATATGTCGTAGATAGCTTAAATTCAAGTAAGCTATGCCCTTGTGTGGCAGTGAATAACAATTGGAATGCATGTTGAGTGTTGTTGATGTGTCGGATTATGGGACGGAATTGTGTGGCATGGAATGGGACGTGTCATAACGATTTAGTCTTATAATCGGGACCCCGCGGTTGTTGGTTATATGAAAGTGAATGCGTTCCGGTTGTTTAAGTTCTTATTACCGCATATGATTGAATGATATGAACTGTGCTAACTTGCGGGGAAGGAACCGAGGCGAGGTAAGTCCTCTATGTTGTGTGGCTAGGCCACCCTTGGGCGTATTTTCTTTCTAATAGGGGTTTAGGGGGGTTGAACTTGCTGAGACAATGTCTCATCCCGGTTTGGGGATTACAATTTCAGGTCCCTGGTGGTCGGAGCGGCTAGATAGCTTTGGTTGACCTTGAGGAGTTGCGAGAGGTGAAGTCATGAGGATTGGAGAACGTGTCCGACTTGTAGGTCGTAGGACGTTCCTTTTTAAGAGCCGGTCTTTTGTAGACTTTTGGCCGTAGACCTCTGTTTGTAATTCTGTTGAATTATGGAAGTGTTATGTTGTGGTTTTGCTTCCTGCTTTTCTATCCCGTATTCCATTGTCAGGGGTTTTACAATACGTTCCGCTTGCGCAATAATTAATTGAATGGGATCGGCGACACTACCTGGGAATGTCGCATTTGCATGACCATGGTGGGATGTTGGCGCGCTCAAGATTCGGGGCGTAACATAATGGGTGCAAAATATTATGTACGGTTACATAAAATTTTTCCGATGTATAGAAAACGAGGAGCTCCCATAGGTTCCCTTTACATTGTCTTTTTGAATGCGAATGTATGTTTTGAGTCACTTTTTTTTTCTTGTTATTATTTCAAACTATGTCTATTATGATGCAAATGCCCCAAACTTTTTTTGTATCACTAAAAATCAGAAACTTGCTCATTGCAAAACCAACATCCTAAACTTTTTTGTGTTATAAAAAACACTGAACTTATATTAGTGTGACATATATATCTTGGATGGAATTAAAATAGAGGGTGTTTATGTTTTATATATATAAGTCTGGATTTTTCTATGACAAAAAATGGGGAGGGTATCACACACCTTTTAACTTTTTATAATATTAAATGCTCGAAACCTTGAAAAAATTGCTTATTCTGACTTTTGGATACATATATTTTTTTAATTCTTTTTTAAAATCTGACTTCTTTATAAGTGAAGTAAACAAAAGAGAGGACAACGATTTAAGTGGGCTCGTTGGTGGAAACCTAATCGAGCACCACATAACCAAGAGCTTTTACAGCATCACACGTCAATTCCAAAAGAGCCACAATAAGAATTTCACATTAATATCTAACACCCCATGCTCTCATAACTAGACCATGCACACTAGCCACACAACATCAAAGGCAGTGCCGTCCGAGAATTCTTGTGGTGCATGGCCATAATCGACCTAAAGAAGGCCATCGTGCTCCCCTCTTGTCCCATCCATTTCAGGTAGCGCTGACCGTACCAAATGGTGAACGCATCTGTGGCACGTATCACAAACCCTTGCACTGCATGTAACCAGTAAGGGTTGCACTGGCGCTCATACCCGATCCACCGCACGCTTGCTCTGCTGAACATCTCTGGAGACGGCACGAGCATCAGGTGCCTCCTCAACATGGTCATCTTTGTAGCTATGAAAAGGGGGACCTTTATTTGGAGAATTCGAGAATCTGTCAGTTTCAACTTCTTCTGTACCGTATACGGCTTGTATGTAAACTTAATTCAACGTGTAAAGTGATTCTTTTGACTGGTGCTTTATACATGTATAATCTAATGCGTAGCTTTAGCCCAGCATGGAGTAGCATTAATTTAACTTGCAAGCACAGTAGCTACACATGGCCTTGCCCTATGAGAGAAACATGGGGGTGTAATGGTGTTAATTTCCACGAAGTTTCATCGTTCAAATCGACGGTTGGGATAACATGGAGAAACCAGGGTTGTCATCCTTCAAACCGGGGAATCAACATGGGGCTCGTGTAGGTTGATGACTTGATGACGAAGACGATGTTTGATGTGCGAAGCAAGACGACGGTGATAACACCAGCACGGTAGCAGGTGCTACTGAACATGCACACACGCATGTGAGAGAGAGAGAGAGAGAGAGAGAGAGAGAGGATGTAACATGGGAATGGTTACGGTACGGAACTATTACTTAAGTAGTAGATATTAATTAATTCATGAAATGCTCATATTAATTAATTATGTGTGAGAAATGATATCGGAACCGATGACACGAGGATTTTTTATTGTATGACCATTCTTTACTCATTGCCCTCATTTTACTAGATAAGTTGGTCTTTCTTAATATATTAGAAATATTCAGAAAACATTGAATTCATGGAACTATTTGGCGTGTGTTAGTTTAAGTGAAAGAATTTTTAGCGAATTAATTTCCCGAACTTTCATACTTGGTTTGCTGAAAATGATCAGTCAACGAAAAATTATTTACGATCAAAGAAAATATATATGCTTAAAGTTAGGAAAATGAATTTTTTAATCTGAAAAGGAGAAAATATTTTCCTGGGGTTTGATTTTCCAAAGAGTATTTTCCTAAATTATGAAATTTTCTTCGAAATAACGACACCCTTTATTGCGGTTGTCTATGAAAACCAGGGTGGTCCTTACTTGTCGTTTTGGAAAATATGAGAAAGCTCGCTAGTTAGGTTGTTCATGAAATACTTCACTGCCGTATTAGATTGGGTAAGACGCAAGCCAAATGAGCTCGAGTGGATGACTCAAGCATAACTTTAATTATAGTTTTTCTATGGTAGCTAGAAATTTTTTGGCCGGGGTTGAGACATACCTCACCTGTTGCTGAAATGTTAAGTTTAAGGTGCTGCCGAAGCACCAACTATCCCCCAGATGCTTATTATCACAGCCTCATCAAATGCGAGTGTGAAAGCTTATTATCGACAATACACACAAGATTGGATCTTCACAGACTAAACAAGGTTTTTTAAAATTGCGAATATATTGGGAAATCGAATAAGTGACTTTTTGACTTACAAATCAAGTCTCGGACTAACTTGTCCAATTGGCAGAAAGTGTTATACTTAAAATTTGATAAATAAATGGACCAAAGCTAGGTTGATCGTTTTACTTACGTTCACGTATTGAAAATTTCGACATGATCTTTGTATATTATACATAAACAATTTATAGCAAACATTTACCTGACATTGAATATCAATCCCCGCCTCCTTGTACTCAAGGCCGATGCTCCCCGAGAACATTGCCATAAAACTGCGATTAACAAACAAAATGCAATTCTTACTCAGCATATGTAAAGAGCACATGCGCAGAGAAATGACAAGAAAAAATTAAAATTCACAAGATAAGAAAGTAAAAATTTTGATCGTTGTTTGTATATAATTTTATGCAAATTTCGAATGTAGGAGATTCAATTGATTACTTGTCAATTATTTTGATTATCATAAATAATGAGTTTGTGTCTAGTCAACTAATAAAAGGTTTTGCATAATTTCTGCAGCATTCGTATACTACAAAAAAAAAAAAAATGGAACTTACGTTTTAGTTGATGCGTACAAAGTCTGAAAAGGATACGAAGACAAATACACACTCGAAGCAGATGCTATATTCAGGATCGCTTCTCTCTTCTTCTCAACATTCCATCGGTCACTCCCTTTGTCACCCACATTACTGCCTTCAAATTCACCCTCAGCATGCTCTCCATCAACTCTCGATCCACCTCGTGGAAGTACCTCGGGTACGGATAAGCCATCCCCGCGTTGTTAACGAGCAACCCAATGTCAAGCCCTCCCGTTGCTCCCATCATCGCCACCGCTATCTCCTCTCCGCTCAGCTTCGCGAAGTCGGCGATCACAATCTTGACCTGGACAAAGTATGTCATGTGTAAGATATGGTCTCCATCAGAACATGCAAGCTGAAGCGTGAAATACTTCCGATATGACGGACCTTGATGGTGGCGCCGTACCTCTCCCTCAGGTCACGCGAGGTGGCCTTGAGTTTGTTGGGGTTCCAACCGACAAGCGCGAGGTTGAGGCCCCTGGAGGCCAGCTCGAAGGCCAGGGCATTCCCGATACCATCGGTGGGGCTGGTGACGATGGTCCACGAGCCGTAGTCGTGCAAGTTCTTCGGCTTTCATAGAATTATGAGAGAACGGATTGGAAAAGAGAATTTCTACATATTTTTGTGTGTATAATAATAATGATACAAGAGCCTATTTATAAGTTGTTCTAGACAACTATCTAAGGTAATAAAATATTATAATATAAAAATTAAAAATAATTACAATCAATCGGGAAAGATAAATATCTCTAACATCCCCCCTCAAACTCAAGGTGATGTAAAAGAGGTTAACTGGAGTTTGGAGAAAAGATCTTTAAAATGCTCAGGTAGGTGTACCTTAGTGAAAACTTTAGCCATTTAATCAATTGATGAGGTGGGAACAAGACGAACATCACCACGAAGCACACGAGAGTGTATGAAATCTCTATCTATTTCAATATGTTTGGTACGCTCATGGAAAACGTCATTATGAGTTATTTGGATGGTACTTTGATTATCGTAATGAATAACCATTCCACCATTATAACAAATTCCCATGTCTTCTAATAACCACAGCAAACATAATAATTCCAAAGTTGCAAGAGCACGATATTCTGCTTTCATACTTGATTGAGTGATAGTAGTCTATTTCTTACTCTGCCAGGAAATAAGAGACTTCCCAAGAAGAAGTAATAGCCTATAGTAGAACGACGATCAAGAGGACCATCAGCCCAATCAGCATCAGAATAAGTTGTTAACTCTAAAGTTGAGTTAGCAGAAAAGTGAAGATCATGAAATAAGGTACCCTTGATGTAGTAAAGAATTCAAAGAATAGCGACACAGTGAGTCGTCCACTGCACAGTCATGAATTGACGCATAATATGAACAAGAAGTTACTGAGATTAAAATAGTTTGATGTTGGTGACTTGGTTTGGATGACGATATTGCCAATGAATTCAGATAAGGAAAGATTTAACAAATGGTCTTCCATTTAGTGACTAACATGTTAAGAGATAGCGCTTATTGAATGGAAGGAATTGCCACAATTGATAATAAAAAATCCATCAAGACATATGTTCCAACTATGTGAGAGATGCAAAATATGCTAGATATGCGAGAAGGACCCAAAAAAGAAATGTCACAAGAACTCGCTGTTAAAAGGTGCATTGATTCAAAAGAAATACTTCCTTAAAGTTCCAACAGGTCACACAAGATCAACGTGCCATTTTAAACCACTAACAAAGTTGGACAGGCATGCTTCCATCCGTTCGTTTTCTTGTACATTGATATTTAATGGAGGCATGTGTTTGAACTAAAGGAGACAGATGGTAACTTTCTTCATTAATTTTCAAACAGGCACACTCCTAGTTCATGCTGGAAAGGGAGAGGCTTGTGACCAGTAGGGGTGTGCAAAATACCCGGGAACCGCCCGGACCGCCGGAACCGGACCGGAACCGCCCGGTGTGACATCCCGATTTTTCCAATTCTATTTTCAGTAAAATTTAGATGGGCATTTCATCTTTGCACATATTGTTCTTTTTCCTTGAGTTGGCCACTCATGTGAAAACTAATTTATCGGGTGAAGCCGGTAAGAGATTATAATGCATTAGACTCGAGAATTTGACCAGGAAACGATCTTTCGACCGAGCTAATCTGCAAGGGTCATTATGGCGCGAGTTAAAAATTGATTAGAAACCGGAGATAGGCTGACTCGATAAAAGCAGGTGATCAAGTGTGGGTGATTCCACCGATTGCCTTTGCTCTTATCGGTCGGCACTGGGTCGGCTTTTCTGTCGATTGGGTCCCCTGTGTCCGTAACTGAAACCTTGAGATTTTCACGACAACCGAGAGTCGCTAATGTATCAAAGATGTACATTGTGGCTTGATTTGATCAACCACAGGTCAAATGCACGAAAATTTCTAAAAAGCTACCCGGTAGATTAGGACGCGCTAATATCGTGCCGGAGTGAAATTAACCGTGAAATTGAAAGTGAATTCAGCAATTGGAAGTCCTGGGGTGTCACATATCTTATGAGGAGCATGGATTAATTTTATGGATTTTAATTGGACTCAATTTGAAGAGAATTGATTAGAATTGAAAGAATTGTTGTACAAGGTTTTAGGCCCCGGCAGAAAATGAAATTGGACCTATTGAAGATAGTTGTGGAAGTTTGAATTTGAGTGGATGATGACATCACCCTATGTCATGGTAGTTGGCCAAGAGTGAAGAAGAAATGGACAAGTGGAGGGTGGAGATGGCTTCTTGGAATTGTGCACATCCATCAACATCATCTTCAACCTTGAGAAGAGAGAGAAAGGAGGAGGGAGAGGAGAGAGAGAGTGAAGTTGCGACCAGCAGCCAGCAGCCCCTCCGCCCGTTCGCCGGCCGCCCCTCCGCCCGTTGCCGCCCGCTCGCCGCCGGGCCGCCCATTGGCCGCGCCGCCCACTCGCGCGCCGTCCGGGCGCCTCGCCGTCCGCCCGGCCGGCTGCCGCGCCGTCCCGACCCGTCGACCAAGCCGCCCGAGCTGTTGCCGCCACCGCCGAAGGGTCGCCGGAGCGCCGCCGCTCGCCACTCGAGCCGCCGCCGCCGCCCGCCTCCGCCGGATCCGCGCCCGAGTTGCCGCCGTGCAGCCGCCGTTCGGCCTTGGACAGGCCGGATTTTCCGGCCTATATCTAGGACTTCAAGGCCCGCTTTGGGTGTCTTCCGGCCTCCGTTGGTGTCGCCCGAGAAGGATTGTCGTCGGGCTCGCCATCCTCTTCGCCGGGAACTCGTCGGAAAGCGATTCGGTGAGTTTAACTCACTAAACTTTGATTAGAGGGTTAATGATGCCCTAAGTGTGCTTAGCCTAAGTTAAGTGAGTTTAGGTGGTTAGATTAGTTTATTTTAATTGTGGATTAGATTAAGGGGTGTGATTAGATTAAAGTGTGTTTAATTAAAGTTAATGGAGTTGTTATATTAGTTTAATCCTTGATGGGACATAAAAGGATTTATTTTTGATTAAATATAATGCTTCGAAATTCTGGGGATTTTTTATAATATTTTATATTCCGAAAAAAAATATTTTTGACCTCAATTGCTTAAAATTTTGTGCTGATTGCTGCTGTGCATTTAGAATTTGAATTTGATGAATGGATGTGGCAAATCGACTATTTAATATCATAAATAGGGATTTTATTCATAAATACCCCAGTCGGGTTTTGATGTAAATGTTGGATGTTAATATTTAATGTTGTGATTTGAGTATATGATTGAAATGTGGAGTGTCCGAGGTCGGTTCGCTTGTCGTGTCTTTGGTTGAGAATCGGGTCACAGTGGATGCTAAGCCGACTGGACCTGATTCTAAACTTAGTGACGAGGTTCGGGTCGCAGTAGTGGCTAGGCCGACTGGACCCATGCTCCTTCGGGAATGCCGTCGACGTATAGACGATGCCACGCTCCACGGGGGGGAGGCGATGCCTGGCAGCTCATGTCAGTAGATAGCTGAAATTCGAGTAGGCTATGCCCTTGTGTGGCGGTGATTAATAATTGGAATGTGTGTTGAGCGCGATCATGATTTATATTAAAGTGTTGGCATTCCAATTGTTTTAAATTCTCATGATCGCCTGAGATTTTGCAATATAAATTGTGCTAACCTGCAGGGAGGAAGTAAGACGAGGTAAGTCTTCTGTGTGAGGTGGCTAGGCCACCCGGGGTGTATTTTCTTTCTAATAGGGGTTTAGGGGTTGAACTTGCGAGACAATGTCTCACCCCGTTGTGGGCCAAAATTTTAGGTCCGTAGATGGCGAGAACCCCGGAGCGTTATGGTCTTCCCGTGCATAGTACGAAGCAGAAGTTCAGTTGTCCCGATCCTGAGGGCCATTGGATCTATGAGCTAGTTAGGACCACGGTTTGGGTCCAGGAGGGCTTGGCCGTTAGGGTACCTCATAGATATAGGGCTTGGTTTCGTTTTGGGCCCAATGGTTTGGGATTGGTCCACTTAGTAGTTTTGACATTCCATCTCTGTCATGGAAGCCATCCTAGGTGAAGGAGTAGATGACCCTCCCGATGGTAGGGTGGAGGACCCCTCGTCTCCGGAGGCTGTTTATTCTGAAGTGGGATCGAAGAGCGAGTCCGACTAGTAGTCTTAGGATCATTTCTTCTTTTTGGGTGAACTGATCCCTTTTTGTAAGCTGACCTTGTTGGATTATATGTAATCTATAGATTGATATTTATTTATGTTAGTACGCTCGTTCATGAATGTGTTGATTTCTTGCCTTCCTATCTGGTGAGTTTTTGTCAGGGGTTTTATAGCACGTTCCGTATGCGCATAATAAATCAATTGGGTCGGCGACACCACATGGGGATGTCGCACTTGTATGACCATGGCGGGTTGTTCACGTGTCTCGGGGTTCGGGGCGTGACACCGAAACCAGCGGTTCTTGAGGAAACCAGTCCGGTTCCCGGTTCCAATTTATGGGAACCGGTGGGTACCGGTCCGGTTCTCGGTTCCATGGGCGGATCCGCCCGCCCGCCCACCCGGACCGGACCGGACCGGAGCCTTTTTAATATTAAAAAAATTACTAAAAGAAACCCTAGATCTCATCTCACTCCCTTCGTCTTCGGTTCTCTCTCTCTCTGTGTCTCTTCCTCGGTTACTAAAATTATTAAAAATTACTTCTCCCGCCGTCCGCATCTCCATGTACTTAAATTTGGTTTTTCTTTCTTTGGCTTGCTTTGATGTCACGTAGTTGTTCTATGTTGAAAACCAAAATTGTTTCGCGTCAAGATCGGTTCCATGGATCCACCCGGGAACCGGACCGGACCGGCGGTCTGGTTCCCGGGTGGATCCATGCAACAAACGGGTGGATCCCGGTTCCAATTTTTCGGAACTAGTCCTTAGCGGGCGGTTCCCGGTTCTAGGTCGGGAACCGCCCACCCGGACCATGCACACCCCTAGTGACCAGGATGAATAGTCTCGACACTTGGCTCGAGGCAGAAATGGGAATTGCCAAACTAATGTTGGAGAGGAATAAGATCTCAAAGAGGTTGAACAACCTCGATCATGAGATTCAAGTTCATCAAACGCTCATGGCATAGCTGGTTAACTTCTGGAAGAGCAGCAACCCCCGTTAGATGAACTTTATAAAGAATGTGACGGTCTGTCTCATTTAAATTAAGCACACGCCTCCATCAAATAGCAATATACATAAAAAGATAAACTGATGGAACACGTTTATCCATCTTTGTTAGTGCTTTGAAACAACATGTTGATCCTGTGCAACCTACAGAAACTTTAATGAAGTATTTCTTTTTAATCGATGTACCTATTTCAACGACAAGTTCCCATGATACTTCGCTTCCTGGTTCTCCTTCTCACTTGTCTTGCATCTCTTGCATTTCCCACATGGTTGGATTATATATGTTCTGAGTTATTTTCCATTTATCAATCATGGCAATTCTTTCTGATCAATGTCCATTAATTGATAAGCATTGCCACTTAACACATCAGTCACTAAATAAGGTCCTTCGCATGTTAAGAAGATCATTTGCCAAATCTTTCGTTATTTTAATTTTTCGGCAATATAATTTCACAAACCAGGTCACCAACATCAAATTGTTGTAACCTAAAAAGTTTGTCGTATGCTTTGGCAACTATTTTCTTTTGAGTGGTAACACGTTCTAACTTCGATGTCCTATCTTCAACTAACTCGTCATAATAATATAGAGATCAACTTATCATAATCTTCATTTAGAAAATCATTTTGTATTCTAACTATCAAAGACTGGACCATTATTTCCGCATTTATTCGTCGCCACCTTGAATCTCATCCAAGTCGTTATTCTTTCAAACTTGCCTTATAATCATCATTTGTTGTGCTTCATTGTCTTATCCACAAGTAGTTTCTAATTCAAATGCCACTATGCCTAAACTTCACAACCATTTTGCTCACAAAATGGTTAGTTCTCAGATAATTTCTCATCCAATTGTTAATCAATGCCTTTAAATCAATATCTTTATCTTTTGTAGCATTGGTCAATTTTACTATGGCAGTCGTCAATCAGTTGCTATCGTATATCGATAACTGATCATGGTCATCAATATTGATAACTGATCATGGTCATCGATAAGTATGACCATGGGCAAGAATTTCTGTGATTCGTGTAGTTAGCATCTCACCAATAGCCATCTCACCTGGTCTCAGCTCATATGTTTAAATCGATGTCACACTGATTACGATGAATTGGGTTAATTTTTTGTGTAAACAAGACGGGGATCCACAATCATCAATAAAAACTATACATCTTTCAGTTCATTTTTTATCTTTCCTGTACCTACATTTACTATAGAGTAATCAGTTCTAGTTCTTCATTACAGATTCCAATACCTGTCCGAATTGCCACACAATTCAATTCGAAGATAACATTCAATTATAGGTATTTCATCTCGTGTGGCCATTCCAGGCGAAACAATATCACAAGATGCAAAATATGTTATCTCTGATTAATGCATACGTACGCTTTCCTTAATCCTGCATGAGGTTCTTTTTGTATTGATACGACTTATCCACTTATCCAATCCGAATACTAAAGTTTTGAGCTAGTTTATGAATGAGTGATTATTACATGTAAACACATGGATGGATGGTTCTCCTCACGTTTAGGCTGATTTTTCTACTATGATTTCATCTAAAGTTGAAATGAAAACAGCTGCCGAACCATCACACCATATACATAAACAGAACAGAGGTTAAAGGTTGATCACTCACCCACACTCATGCACTGAAAAAGTATGACATCTATCTATGCATTGTATGAGAATATATAACGCACTTTACCTTGGCACTGAATATCTATCCCCTAGTCCTTATACTCAAGAGCGACGCTTTTTGAGAACATTGCTGTAAAACTGTGATTAATTGATAAAACAAAATGCGCAGTTAGCCTATGTATGCATGAGACCTCAGTTAATAAGAAGAAGACTATAATATCAGTAATGATTCCTTAATTAGTTGCTCTCAGGAGCACTCGTTAACATATTCCTAAAAGATTTTGTATACTTTCCCCAATATTCGAAGTAACAAATGCAATGGATGTTATTACATGTTATGTGGTGAAAGAAGATACGCACGACTTTGGAATGTGGAACTTACGCTTTGGTCGAGGCATGCAAGGTTTGAAGAGGAAACGAAGAGACGTACACGGTGGAACCAGATCCAATATTCACAATCGCTCCTCTCTTCCTCTTCAACATTCCATGGATCACTCCCTTCGTTACCAACACCCCCGCGTTCCCATTCACTCTCAGTATGCACTCCATCGATTCATCTTCCACTTCGTGAAAGTACTTCGCCTTTGGAGGACTGTAAACCACTCCAGCATTATTCACCACCGCCCCAACATCGAGCCCTTGGGTCGCCTCCACAATCGCCGCCTCTATTTCCTCTCCACTCAACTTTGCTAAGTCGGTGACTACGGTCGTGACCTGGAGAAAGAATCTTATCCATTGTAAATTCCCTTATTAGGCATGGCATGCCATCATTTGTTAAAGTAGGTTGGAACTATGTTTGTTACATCACATTCTTAATTTCATAAGCACTGACCTGGATCTCGTTTGCATATGTCTACCTCAACTCACTCGTGGTGGCTTCAACCTTATTAAGGCCTTGACCCACAAGCACGACGTTGAGGCCTTTGGATGCGAGCTCGAAGGCTAGGGCTTTCCCGATGCCATCGGTGGGGCCGGTGACGACAGCCCATGAGCCGTACTTGCACAAGTTCTTCGGCTTCCTAAGGAATGTGGCATGAAGCCATCGTATGAAGACGAGCAGGTTCTTGAAGAGCGAGATGAACCCTAACAGGGCGGCCGCTGTGATCATGAAGTCTTCAAGTTCCATTGCTTTGCGCGTGCGTGTGTTGGATAAGAACTTGAGACACCAAGACGGCTTAAGTTTTATAGAAGAAGGCTATCCAAATTGGTTTGATCTTTCTTTGTTTCCCGAGAAGATTGTTTTTTTACTCCGCTTCATATGGATTTAAACGAATAAATTATCTGCCCTTCCGATATTGATTTTCCAAGATTAGGCCATCTCTTGAATCCGAGGGGCAAGAGAAAAGCTACATTATGTGATGGTTTGGACCACTTATAAAAAGGCTAAAATGAAAATGACACTACCGACACAAATTGATAATCTTTGAGACCGAGAGAATATCTTTACCAACCGACTGTTTCGCCATTCAATTTGAGAATTCAGAGAAGATCTCGGCAACTATCTTTTTAATTACAACTTCTGTTGAAAAAGAAAAATCTCGAAGTTTGCGACATATAAATCTATAAAATTACTCAGCCAAACGCTAAAACCTATGCTGCTTTGGGTAGAACTTGAAAAGTGCCTTTAAATTCCTTGTTAAGTTTCCTTAAATATATTTTGAATTTTTTTTATCAAAAACTTTTGCACAAACGGTCTTATTCATCTTCTAGTTGATGAATATATCTATCCGCTTTCTCAAATTAATAGTATAAAAAATAACTATTCTTAAAGTAATTAGCCTTCCTAAATTGTGTACTTCTTCATTTGACAAAGCGTCTTGAAAAGTATTTTTCTGCCTCTAATTAGCTCAATTAGTGTACACTGTACAGGGATTCTTGTTAATGAAAACTTTATTTCTGTAATCAAGTCATGTAGTAGAAGCTACAATAATTTTTATTTATTTCTCCTTTCCAGAATAATAAACCCAACCTGACACAGTACACGTGAAAGGGCTTAAAATTGTTTTCCCAACTGCCTCATGAAACCGGTTCATGTGGCTTTTGGAAGTCCATTCTCCAATATATGTAGTCTTTCAAGGTCTTGTGGTTGGAGCGGCTTTTTAACTATCGCATGGATTTACTAAATTATTTTAAAAAAAAAATTATATGGTTTTTCCTTTTATATTATTGTACAACTTTAACATTAGGTCAGAAAAATCTGGAGGAGTTAAATTCTAGAGAATCGCTGGCCGTTCTCATTAATCTGATGCTAGTGAGTCCAATCCTTGTGTAATTTGCTAAATTGGTTTAGCATATCGATGCCCAGAGACTTCAAACATGTGCATAAGTAAAAAATATTCGATATAATTTATGTTGATTTCCCTTCCAATCAAGAGTATATATGCACGTCTCCAAGATATGTTACGAATTGTTTTATCAACAAATCATGTGATAAAGAAGGGTTGGATTTTAGAACATTAATTGCACACATTAAAAAGACATCAAGTACAACTTTTTTTTTTATTTGATTATTTCTAGATGGCTCTTGTCAACGTTAATCATATTTAATGAAGAAAAGATTTCATTTTCAATGCACTAATTATGCATAACCCAAGAAAATCAATGCTTTGGAAATGATAAAACCTTTTTAATGTAAATACTTAACGAGTACATAAAACACTTATCAAAGTCTGTTAAAAAGTGCAAGAGTTACATTAGACATATATAATCATTTAGAATCAACCCAGTTTGGTAGCTTCACTCTCTTATGGTGAAGTATTAACATTTTTCTCTCTCCTTGTAAGACCGATTGAAAGGCGCCACGCGTCAAGAACACGATTAGGGACAAAACGAGCGAAGCACCACTGGAGTGAGTGAGCCCAATAGGGCGTACACCGTGGCTCATATCCGATGTGATTGATCGCGGCTCGCACGTACTCATCCGGTGAAGGGACAAACATGGATTTGCTCTCTATTGATGCCACTTTGGATGCCATTCTTGTTGCCACATATAGAGGAACCTAAAACATCAAAATGAAATAATCGACTTATAAATTCCATGTATTCTCAACTTCAATTTCGATACTGGCACATATCACAAATCACATCCATATGTCAATAATTGATTAAATAAAATTTCATCAAAACATATAATCAAAATAATTTGATTAAACCTGTCGATTTCAAAAAATGAAAGAGCGTGATCATTAAAATTTAAACGGTGAAGCGGTTTGACATGCTTTTGGTAGTGTTAAATCTTCACATGATTTTTCAAGCAACATAAGAATGCAAAAAGGACTGTCTTCCCTTTTACTTCTTTATCTATTTGGTGATGTATGAAGTCAGATTACTCTTAGACTCCGGTTTCACCCTTTTGGAAATTTCGAGTACTTTGAAACAAATGATTTTGTCCTTTGATTTCGGAAGTACCTAGCAATCTTTCTTTAATCCCATTGTCCTTAAGGTAAGATCTTATAGAGTTTCTTATTTTTAGTCCAATTTTGTGCTCGCAGGTGAAGAATAGGGTTGTGGCAATCGGTAATGTTTGTGGAAAACAAGAGCTAATCGTGGGGCAAAATCGACATACCTGACACTGGAAATCGACGCCGTGAAGCTTGTATTCCACATGCAGCGACCTCGACAGTTGGTCAATGAAGCTGCATATATTGTTATAAGCATCAGGAAAAATAAATGATCATCGAAAATAATTTGAAGGGCTAAATTATAGAGTTGGGCTGGACTAAGGTCGTCCATTTGTACTTTTAGGGTTCTCAACATGTTCATCTGACCTTTCGGCTCATTTGCTAGGCTTGGAAGCGTGAAGACTTACTTCCCTCGCGCGTGGTTCTCAATCCTAGGAAATGAGATTGAGATCCCACAGAGAAAAAAACTTACAATTATCGAAAGGTAGTATCCTTTCATCTGAAAATCAAATTCACAATATGCCATAATAAGTAAGTTTTCCACATGGGTTTTGTCCATTGCAAAAGTGTATTTTCTCCTATCACCAAGTTTAGCGACTTTGAAAGGTCAAAAGTGCTGCAGAAAAGTATTTCAGAAAACTTGCTTCCCTAGTCCTTTTTTATTGGATCCCATTACTTGAAAAGTTCCATCCTCTTCACTTTGTCAAAGGTTCAGTTTACATAACGACAAAAAAAAAAAAAAAGATATTGGGATATTTATGTTGAAATATTTACTTTTGACTCAGCGTTTATCGCTGGAGTTGGGTAGTAGTGAGGCCTTCACCAATAGTTCCCAGGTTATATCTCATCATTCTAACAACGTGTAGTCTCAAAAATTTTCAGCCATGTTAGAAACGTATACATTCCAAACATAGTGATTATTCATGTTGCAATACTAGTAAAAGTGCACACACGTTACATGTAAATAACAATTTAATATTTAAGAAATTTTTCCAAATCGTTCTACCACGAAATATTTGAAATATTAACTGATATGTATAAATTAATTACATGATGTGGAAATAATATACACATATACGTGACACGAGAAATTTATTTCAAGATTTGGACTTTTTCAATAAGTTTTTTTGTAATATAGAAAAAGATTTCAATATTAAAAATTGAAATACGTGAAAGGTAAAGTAAAAAGATTAACTTATGTATTTGTTTGTCTATTGGTAGGGTATAACTAATTGCAGATATTTTGGAGAAGGAAAAAAAAAACAAAAAAACAAAATAGATCGTGATTCCCATAAAGCACCGAAAGATGCGAGGGCAATCGCTATCCTAGCTCAATCTTGGTAGAATTGAATGACATATTTATGTTCCGTTGGAAACAGAAAGTGCCCTTTTGTTAGCAGACAAACAAAATTGAATGAAATCCAGCAAGATTCAAGCTAAAAAAAATAAAAGAAATTGGCGAAACCTTAAAGTCAGTAAAACCACCATTTCTAATAAGTCCCTTTCCCCTTGCCCCAGCTGGTCCCAACCCTTCATAGAAATACCTAACAAACTCAAGTGCCGCATTCTCATTTCGGGACCACTAAGCTTTAGAAGCGGTACTCCCTCCAACCATATTCCTCATGGTAGTGATTGGTGAGTCATGCACGTTTCGTTCATGCATGCAGAGTAACCCAATTTAAATGAGGGTTGGGCCATATTTATAACCCGCCAATCAGAAATTGGAACCCGTGACCATTTATAATCTTCTTTACCTACATAAGCAATCACTATTCCCTTATTTCTATGCCACATGCATGTGATAGTTATAAACATGCGGCGTACTATTTGGACAACATTAGAAATATTAGATGTGGGTCAGTCAAAGTGATCTATCCCTTGTAACCATACATGCATATGGAGGATGGTAAATTACTTTTCACTTTTGGGTAAGCCAAGTCATGTTCTCTCAATATTTGTCACCCTAAATGTCCCTCCGCTTGATTTGATCCCAAGCTTTGGTAGAGTTAGGTCCTTGCTTTGGAATATCATGTGATCAAACATTTTTTATCAACTAATCCAAGATCAAGCGTCAACACATTGGTGTATCCCTCATTAATCCTTCCAACATGTTGACTTAGAAGACACAACCAAGGAAAACATGACTACGTATGCATTTATCGTACTTGTATCTGTGCATTGAAAGCTACCAATTATATCTTAATAGACCTTACGAAGGCTACTTATTTTACGAGTTATAGGCTACACAAGGTGATCAAAAGGCTTTATATTGATAATTACGAGCAATTAGATCATAAAAGTTTAAGTGTGGGCAACCTTGCTCATATATTCTCCAAGTCAGTAGTAACGCTAGTTAGCCTATCTGCTTAATAAATGACCCGATTTTATCGATTTTAAGTAAATGTCAGAACAAGGACATGAATAGTCGCATTGGAATTATCATCATATGACTATGGTTTACTAGAATGATAGATTTACTAATTATCTTTTCTTCATTTACGTTGTATAGAAGAAAAACTTCTACGAAAGCTGTTCTTCCATGGACAAAGATTGAACCAGTGACTTGAGCAAGTAAGATAAGTACTAGGACTTACGCTTTTGTAGCAGCATAAATTGCAAAGAGAGGGTGAGAAGGAACGACGATCGCTGCTCCTGAGCCGACACTGACAACCGCACCTCTCCTCCTTAGGACCATCCCCGGAACCACCATTCTGGTAACCATGGCTGTTCCCTCCACGTTAACTCTCACAATCTCCCTCCACACTGGCTCGTCGACCTCGTGGAAAAAGCACGCGCCAGGGTACGTAACCCCCACGTTATTTATCAGGACACCGATATCTAAACCTCGTATCACCTCCTCAATCGACCGAACGCAGGACGAGGGGTCCTTGGAGAAATCCACCGTCACAATTCTCGTCTCGATGCTAGGAAAGCTCGTCTCGATCTCGTTCGAGACCGTCTTGAGCTTTTCATGGTTCCGGCTCACGAGGATGAGGTTGAGCCCTCTCTGGGCCAAGTTGAAGGCGAAGGCTTTGCCGATGCCGTCGGTACAGCCGGTGATGAGAGCCCAAGGGCCGTACTCGACCAGGTCTTTAGGGGGCCTGAGGAAGGAGGAGTGAACCCAGCGGAGGAAAGAGAGGGTGTGCTTGAGGAGGACGATGAAGCCAAGAGACGAGAGAACACATATCCATGGATCTCGTGCTTGGTTCTCAAGAGGGTGATCTATGCATGCCAAGTTCATTGTGCATATGTTTGCGTCTGTGAAAGTGACTTAGCTAGAGGGAAGCGTGCTTGAGCGCTAGAGCTTCTATTATAAGGAAATGTCAACAATATTAGGATATTTTCTCTAATTTTCCATATATATTTTGATAATGCACATCTGATTTGATTTCCTCTATCAAGACTATAAATAGGCTCTCCATGTACTCTTTTCTATATATCAAATTATACAAAATATTCTGCAATTCTCTTTTCTACTTTATATTTAACTGAAAAAAAAAATGTTCAGGATAAGAGAGGCTGTTTAGACTCATTCTAACAAATTAAATCTAATGATTTATATGAACATATGCCGGGAAATTCAACTTCTAGAAAACGAAATTGGTCATTAGCATGTGACTGATACAAAAGGAGTGAAATTATCTTTGACTTATGCCGACAACCATCGCAATATGCTTTAATTGGAAACTCTAATTTTGTTGCTCTTCAAGCTAATTAAAAAAAAAAAAAGGAAATATACTTTTCGAGAGTAACTTTCGTGATAAAAACAGCATAAACTGTCAGTGTAAAGAAATGTTGCACAGGTGACTTAATACACCCTTAATTTCAAACAGTCAGCAATTACAAAACTCAATTCAAGGGTGGAGCAGGCAGTCCATGGAGAAATTCTTTACATTGAAAGAATATGCTCTAGTGCTCCAACTATATTTTTGCTTTTAAAATCGTTGAACAAACTTATTTAAAATAATTTGAACCCAAAAGAAAAGGCCTTTACCTCCATTGAACGGGGGGCAAAAGCTCCTTAAAGATAATAGTTTTCAAAAACGATACATATAGGCATTGGTTAGCAGCATAGGATGCACTATTTTTTTTTTAAATTCAACACTAGCGCATAAACTAAAGACGACCTCCTATTTAAAAATATATATATATCAACTAGTTACTTTGTAAATATATTGTTATGGACAAACTGTGTAAGTTAACAATTCCATATAATCTCTCACGTGTCTCTACATTACAATTTGAGTGATTTTCATCTTATGACAACCTCCTAAGAAATTTTCAAATTAGGAAACATGTTCTATTTTCCGCATAGTTTTGTACAATTATCCTTATTGTGTACTGTTGCTAATGATTTGTCCATTACTTAATGATATAAGTATTTTCTAATAAAGTGCTTTTCTTAATTTTTTAAATGTCATTTTTTATTTTATTTTTGCATATAGAAATCATGCGTGCACATTTTCTAGTTATGTAGAAAATTTTCCCTTCGGAGAATAATTCCAAAGAACGCACGCATCATATAAATTTATAGAACTGTCCTCTAGGAAAGAATTCCTAAAATAGGCGTACTTTGTACTAGGACGGCCGACCGATGGAAAAGTTCAAAAAATAGCCCTCGGTGTTTTCGATAGCATGCACTAATTTGCAAAGAGGTTGCTGACTTTTGCATCTCTATCATATGCTTTATGGCTCCAAATTTTATTGGTAAAAGTAATATTTTGAATAAAATAAAGATCTTGACCCAAAAAAGAGAATAAAATAAAGATTTGTCTGTCAGAAAAAAGTTAAAGAATTGTAAGAATCCGCAGAATTGTAAGAATCTTAGCGGTTCTTTTCGGCCAATATAAAATTACAAAGATTTGCTAACGGTAGAAACTTTCAAAAGCTCACAGGACTGTGGAGCATTTATATGATGATCGAGTCCATGAAATACTTAATTAACCTCATGGATGATAAGGTGCAAGCCAAGGCCCGAATGCATAGTTTGAAATTTGTGAGGCTGCAATCGAGAAGCCTGAATTATTAGATGAAAGCATTATTTAATACTAAGACTCCATCTGTTTCACATAAAATATATCGGTTCTGAAAAATATTTTTTATGAAACTATTCTTTAGGAAAATAATCATATTTTTCGGTATTTGACTAAAACTTGAAAATGGATTAGAAAATATTTCTATTGTTCGATTTGGAAAATTCGATTTGATTTTCCTTGCATTGACTCATTTTAATAGTTTTTTTTTTAAATTGATTTTTAACTTTTAAAATTTTCTTTACACTTTTTCATTTTTCTTTTTTTTATTGCCCTTCTTCTTCCTTGGCCGGTTGCTAGCTACTCGATGGCCGACGATTGGCTAAAGGTGACCTCAGGCTCGCTGGCGAGCTCAAGGTCACTCGTTGACCTCCCGCTCGCTAGATCAATGAGGCCCAAGGCTAGCAAGCTTGGAACTCACCCGATTGGCAAGCGAGAGGACTTGTGCTCACCGATCTTGCGAGGCCTGAGGTCGACAAGCAAAAACTTGTGGTGAGGTTTGCGCTTGTCACTCACCAATCTGGCGAGGCCCGAGTCCAACAACCGAGAGCTTGTGGCAAGGCTCAGGCCCATCGCTCGCCGATCCGGGGAGGCTCGAGTCCGACAAGCGAGAGCTTGTGGCAAGGCTCGGCCGCGTTGCTCGCCGATTTGGCGAGGCTCAAGTCCGACAAACTCGAGGTCACCTTTAGCTGGAGACCAGCCGTCGCATGGCCATCGACTAGTGAAGGAAGAAGAAGGAGCCAAAAAAAAAAAAAAAATAACAAATAATAAATAATAAAAGAATTCAAATTAGAAAAAAAGGAAGAAGAAGAAGAAGAGAAAGAAGTGGGATCTCGTAAAAGTGTGAGATTAGAGAGACAGAGAGTGAGTGAGTGGGAAAAATATTTTCCACTTTTTTTTCTCTTCATAAAAAATATTTTTCCAAGTCAATTCATTCTCCGTAAAACAAACATCAGAAAATTCAAAAAAAATTTTCCTAGAATAAATTTTCCACAAAATGAATGAAGCCTAAATACTTTTATACTTCCCCTCACTCGAAAGATGGATTTTGGCCTAATATTGAAAAACATGAACATATTCAATATGAGAGGCAAAGAGAGACCTAGAACAATTTAGACTTAGAACCTCTATCTCTGAGGCCTATTAATTTAAAAGTTCAAGTTAGTATATGAAGACCTCGTCTAATATTTCAATAGTTTGACACATAGCCCTAACACAACATTGTTCGTGCTAAGCGATGTGGCGGGTAGGGCTTGCATCTTGAGTCTAATTCACACATATTCGTTCATTAACCGCAAAGTTAGTTTGTTTGAGCATTTTATTGTCTATAATAATGTTTCTTTAGATTATATACACAGCTTGCTCTAACTAGCAAAAGATATCTTGAGTTTTCAACGATGATCGACCACATATCCGAGCAAAATTGTAAGAGTTTCTGAGTTCAAATATTTCCAAATCTCATCCTAAAAATAAAAATAAAAAAATCACGCCTAGTACTAGGCAAAAAAAATAGACTTAAGCGTAAGGGAGAGTATTAGAATATTTAAATAACAAACCACGCTTTCATAATAACTTAAACTTTTAGAACAAATGACAATGATTCCACAAAATCTCATTTATAATATTTAAATACGAACTGAGGGGGTGTTAGAATATTTAAATACCAGCCTAAGCATAAGAGTGAGTGTTAGAATTCACACATTCACAATTTAAATTTTTGTACCAGTTAGCAGTAATCCCACAAAATCTTACGCAAAATTTGGATAGTTGTGATCACATATAAGGGGTTAATCGTGAAAATGATGGGAAGCAGTCAATCCTTAATGATTCTTTTGAATCCTTGGAAGTAGATATCATTCTGTCACTCATCAGCAACCCTGAGACGACAGTAAAGCCGGTGGAACGCATTGAACGATCTTTCATGATGTGGGCAGAACAGAAAACAGGACCACCGCAAGTCTTCAATGTCAGGGGTTTACCAATTTCGAACGCCATGTACTCAACGTAGCATTTTCGGATATGATTAAATCGCGTGGCCATGAAATTGACAGATGTGTGCTCATTTAGGCAACGGAATGAAGATTGGGAGGTCAGAAATTAATGAAGTCAGGCGGAACAGTTGATGGCTATGGTTTCTTTTAAATGAGGAATCAACATTTGTGCACAAGGGTCAGGTTCATCTTCCCGTATGGTCGAGCGTAGATCATATATCTTCTTGAATCAACTATTGAATATTTGAATTTCTGATTATAGATAGGTCATTACTCAACATCATTTACGACCTATTAATCTGAAATAGGTGAGCCTCATTACGATGATCCCATATGGAAGTGCTAAAGGCTCATAACTCATCTACCTAAGTAAGACACGCACCATCATTGCCAACGTGTATGGCCGTTGATCTTGCACTTTAGAATATCCATACCGTTAGATCACAAAATCATTTTGTTTGTAGGTGTCAGATAGAATCTACACATAACTTCATTTTACTATAATTAAGTGGCGTGCTTTAATAAGCTGGATCACACCATTTTCTTCCCCAAGAACGAGCCTTGATTGTGGACGATGTCACGTTGCATCTTTGCATCTACAAGGTGCAATCAACATTTGTGGGGTCAATAGCCCTTCTTGAAACGTCTATGCCAAAAGTAGCCCAATCCTTCAATATGTGTACCCACTAGGAGGTTGGACTTCAATTCTCACTTAACGTCTCATGCATAGTTAGAATTTTATGGTCCTAAATTATAGGTAAGTACACATGTTGGGAAAAGACTTTCGCTTGCCTTTTGTCTTGGCTTCAAACAGTCACAACTTTCACGGAAGGATCATGTTTTCCTCTATTTGTGATTGAAGCCGACCCATTTTCTGATTGGTGAGTTACAGACATGAACATTACCCACATTTATACGGTGTAAGTGCATGTGGATGATCCATATCTTTTCACCCCCCAATCATTGGCATGGATACTCCTTGCAACTAAGGATGGAGGAAAATGTAGCCCTTCACAGAATTATTAGCGATGTGCGTGTAGCCTTCAGTCGCCTCAAGGAAACTAATCTCGAAAGAGCCGGTCAAATTCTGATATAGCTAGCACTCTTGTAGAATACCATGTAAAACATCAGGATAAGACTCCCTGAGCTGGTATTGTGCTCTTTTTCTTTCCCATCAAGCAAGGGAGTTTCAAGAACTCTTCAACTTATTCTTTTAGCTGCGCACTTTGATGGCAGAGACAGTGTTGCTATTTTCTGTTTGTCTCGCCGGGTGATATGCTTGAACTGCCTAATTTGATCACAGAAAGATGCTAATAGAAAAGAAGTAGCATCTCTCCAGGTGACAATTCATTGTCGTGGGAAAGAAAACACTCATGAAAGCATACTCAATAGCTCAATAGTCTATATGTGATCAGTTCTGCATGAGCAAGGGAATGACTCTGTATTAACTGTGTAGAAGATAAAAGAAAATAAGTTTGCATTTATAGGACATTGATGTACATACGTTACAAAGAACACTTCAAACAAGTGCTGATGAGAAGTGTGCGTTTATGTTCACCTTGACTTGAAGTAGAAGTACTTGCAAGCACCTCGACTGACATACATATGAACCAATCATTAGTAAAGTACCCTAGTCAGCTTCTCTAGGATGTTCAATTCCGACAGGCGACCAAAGTCGTTAGTCAGGTGCTCAACTCTCTTTGTAGTGTTGTATAATCTTGTGTAAGAATTGCTACATCCTGTGCTTGCCTTTCCCCCATATGCTATCACTCTTCCATTGTTTATTGTTTCCATGCTGCATAGATGAAATCCATGTCTGAGCCTGCATTGGACATATAGCTAGACTGCGAGTGATTTTCATTGACACTCCTGTATTTTCTCTCCACTTAGCTCAAGTTGCATCTGTATTTCCGCTACCGTGGTCTGAGTCCTTTGTAAGATATTCCTGGTGAAACGGGTCATCTGCACTACGTACACCGCTCAATCTAGGGGAAAAGTTCCAACCGGTCATTGGTTCCATCTCATGAGCATCTGATCTCATGCTCACTTCCTCTTTAAACTTCAAGAAGAACGTGGAAGACCAGTAATCTTTTGCCAAATTCTTCAAGAGCAGGTTTCAAGAAAAGGACAAAACCATGCTTAGAATATGTACTAACAAAGGGATAGGAGCTTTCTTTTTTCCCCCCAAATACACATAATAAGAACACATTGCACAACGTACCATTTTCATGAGCTGCAGTAGTTCATTTAGCGCATTGTTAAAGAGATCTGGATGTGCTAAATTATAAGTCATCAAAATATCTTGTCGGCATCGGTAAGATATGTTAACCTCCATTGGTGCACCTGTTAAGTTTAGCAAAAATGTGAGGCAGGAAAAGCTGAAAGATCAAAGCCAAACACGAATCAAAATGGATGCTTTCCAACCGTTGCTTCCAACACTGCAGAATAAGTATACAGAAAAGATAATGCCAGTATGAGCTGAGACTTCAGTCAGGAGTAGTACTTTATCAACTTCGAGTCTGTTTGGAACGACTTTTACTTTTTAACTTTTGTTTTTCTTTTTTTCCCCCAATCTAATGAGTTCACACTTTGCTTATTTTCTAATTTAGAATACTTGAAACCTTTACAAAGGGTCGTATATTGAGATGCAAATTTATATATAAGTTTCTCATAATTTTGGAAATTTTGATAATTTTGGGAAGGTATAAAAAGAACTTTTGACTTCTCAGAAGTCCAAGCAAACAAACTTGACAACTGTTCAGTTCTACATTTCATGAACTAGCTAGTTCTCCCTTGCATAAAGTTTGAACTATTTTATCACATCCTGTTGCAATTTCTCTGTTTGGACTAAGGCAACAAAAAGAAAAAATGGCTTTAGAAATTCCGAGTCTACTTGTCAGATCACAGAAATAGACTACATATTTGAGTCAATCAAGAAAATTAGCAAATAATTGGACAAAAACTTGCCCCCTCCCCCTTGACTTTTCATCTTTTCGTTCTTACTCCATTATTATACTTAATTTCATGCAGAGAACTCTATCCTTCTATGCCAGTCAATTATCTATGTAAACTTTAAGATTAGATTAGAGAGTAAGCTCGTGCACTCAATGGATTAATATCAAGAACAAATTTTTTTCAGTAAATCAGCAACCTGCAGTTATATACTTATCGATGATATCTCTGGCCATGTAGATTCTCCGCACGGAGTCATTTACAGGAATTTTACCAAGCTCATGGACATCATCATGGAAATGCACGCTCTCCCCAGCCAAACAACTGCAAGCAAGCATAGGTAAATGTGCAACACCTTTAGTAGTTAAGTCCGTAATGAGGAAAGATAGATGCTTGAAAACTTTTAAGAACTTCTTGTCTGCCCCAAGACTTGTGAATCTATTAAACATGAAACACCTTTAGCCCCCTTTAGGCTGTAATGAGGAAAGATACATGCTTTACAACTTTTAAAAGCTTCTCATTCTTTTGAACTAAATGCAATGAAGTTACTCTAACGAATTTACAAGGAAGTTGTTACATCAGAAAACAGACTATATGCATTGACATGTAATCCAGCTGAAATTGAAGCTTTACAAGACCTGGCATTTGGCAGAGAGCTATTATTTGAGATTACTATAAGAGAAGGAAAAACAGACCTATCTGCGAAAGCCATGAAGGACTGACGAAATCTTTTGTTCAGAAGAAGTTTATCCAGCGGTTCATCTGGATCTATAGCTTGACTTGGCTCTCTTTGCATTAGAAGACCACTGTCTGGTATTCCAAGAGCCTGACCCATCGTCTCATACTTCAAAGGTTCTCTTCTTCTTAGGCTAATTTGAGACAGGAGAGGTTGTGAACTTGAAATGGAAAAGAAAGCTAGGACAAGAATACTCGACTGCAAATAAGACACGAATTATAAGCAAATATGTGAGTTTCGAGGTTAAATCTACAATTACAGATACCAGGGCCTGAAAAAAACAATGAATCATTGACAAAGCATACAGTTACTAAAAGTAGAAATCTTGAGACAACTTGGAGCCATGCAATTTCCTCGTGGATTTCATTCAAAACATAAGCAGCTATCCATACTCCTGTATTGAAAGGAAGCACCACTGAGAAGATGAGAACAAACGGAGCAGTTTGACCTATTTAAGACTGTACAATTCCATAAAATGCAGATACAAGGAACTAAGCAATGAGTCTCATATACAAATTTCAGTGAAAGTAAAAATACAATCATGTTGGTTAATGTTGAAATTAAGCATCTAACTTCTAAGGTTTGATTTTTGAGTCAACCTTCACAAAGCATATTTTTCAAAGAAACATTGGGTCAGCTATTGACTCTAGTAGAAGCAGAGGAACGTACAGGTACATGAACATAATCAAAGGACAAGGCAAAGACAAATTATCTTTGAAATAGTATTCGGAATGATCTTACCAATAGAAGATGCAGACAAAACTATTCCTCTCCAGAGATCTCGCAGTTCATTAAATCTGAATTCAATATGCCGAATTGCTCCAGTAAATGCAACAAGAGTGGCAACATACAACGTGTGGAAGGAGACTACTGGGATAACCCATTGAGCACCCATGTGACAATGATCATTCAGAGGCTGCTTCATATGAATAACTACAGCACAAAACGAGCATTCCTGTCAAAGCTATGAAAATGTCTAGACTGAAACTCTATCACTGCTCATGTGCCTCATATACTTACAACCTATTTCTATGGTGCTTGACAGTACATAATTCTGTTGCAAAATTCCGTACTAAGACAAAACAAGAATAATGACCCAAGTGATGATGGAAACAAGATTCTCATTATGCCTTTCTAGAAACACGCCTTAAAACAGTGACTTCAGGTGAAAGGTGTAAACTAACCATCTTCCATTGACCAAGGACAAACACAAACACCCCACCCACAAGCACACGGCAGCAAATAATTCCGCTAAAAAATGCATACACGTCTACTAAGGCAGCTTTCCTCACTGATTATGCAAGCACATAAGTTCTCTTTTTATTCTCCCTAATGAAGAGGGGACCTCAATGGATATATTAACACCCAAAGCTTCTTTTTTCTTCTAATTCCCCACAGACAAAGTGATAGATTATCAACCTTTTCATCCAGGAAAGCATATCATAAGGCACCAATGACTGCCAACGATCCTAATATACTATCAACCACATTCTGATGAAAGGGTTTTTGGCTTTCATTTGCAAATAACAAATGGATGATTAAAAAGTAAAAACTTCGGAAGTTCTTACAGGCTGCCCCAGCAAACCATGGCAAGATAAATAATGGAAGACAGACATGCGACCTCATTGGTGGTAAACGCCTCCTGCAAAGTAAGCCATTTGGTGACACAAACTCTTCGATACAGACGCAGTGAACAGGATGTAAAAAGGTCTGACAGCATAAAATAACCAGAATAAATGTGTGGATAGAACATTAAAAAAATTGAAAGTGAGGCATGTCATAATGTGACGGCCCCCTTCCTCCTGATTAACTGCAGCATGCCTGCTTACCACCTCCTTCATTTTTTATTTGGAGAAACCAACACATAGTATTCCCTCTTAAGCTGATGGCTCCCTCCCCCTCCCCCACTGCCCCCTCTCCCTCCCTCTCCTTCTTCCTTCCCACATACAGACACACCTCCCCTGAAAGTTTGAACTCATTGCTGCAGGAGTGAGCGAACTCTAATGTCCCTATTTTACACTTACTTGGCAAATATGAAATACAACTGGAATGCCTGTACTATACGACAGCTGAGCAGCAAACCAAATCCAAGTGGACCTTCAATCCAAACTGGAATCACCGCATGTTCAAATTGTGTATCAGTCAGACACATCCTGATAATGAAGAAAGTAATAGTGACAGCAAAACTCTAATGTTAACCTGCCCAAACGTAGCAAGACTGCCACCAATGCCTCCTTTCGAATTTCAGCAAATCAACGGACATCTGCATAAACCACATACCATGGTAATTGCAGCTTTCCTTGCTGACAATTATAAAACCACTAAGCTGAAAATGTGTAGGACATGAGATGCGCATACAACTGTACCACAATTGATAGTATAAGGTTAAAGCTGGCAAAAACTTGAAGCACGGGAATCCAGAAGCCACTCCCTTTTGTCCGAGAAAATTTGTGGATCACAAAGGGAAGGATCGATCGGTAAAGAAGCCTGGGAGCATAAGACTACAAAGTTAAACAACGATGAAGATAAAAAGGACAACCCATCTCTGGTACACATTTCGAGGGTCAGAAGAGTTAAATCAGAAACCGATCAAGATCATTTAATAAAGGCAGCGCCATTTGGCTACAAAAAGAGAAAAAACGTAGACAACACACTAGCACCCTCTTAAAATTAGGACTTAGGATTAGCTCTTCAGCTATCATTTTGCTGCATAATGGGCATTAGCTCCTTTTCTGCTGTGAATATCTGTAACTGGTCGTTCAAAAATAAAGAACTACTACTACAACTGTAATCACAGGAAAAAAAAAAAGAAAGCCAGAAAATATGGACCACTGTACCCCTCCACCAGCTACTACAGTTGCTGGCTGCACTGCAATACACAACCACTCTGCTGAACAATAACGGCACTCCTCTAGGTCATCGTTAGTTTTCTGCAATCTTTCTCAATCCAGTCTCATTTACTCTAGCACCTCCAGAGTCCATTCCTGCAGCCCCTAGCCTAAAACCCATACTAGAAGCACCACAAACAAAGTTTTAATTAACACTAACAGCTTAGGAATCATTTATCAAAGCTTCTAAATCGTTTCTCCAGTATTTTTTCACCTCTTCTTGTCATCATCCTCCATGCTCTCATTGAGATGAAGCTGATCAGATTTGGAATATGGCGTGTCAAACCAATCTTGAAAAAAAATAAAAATGTTTGCAAGTTGGATATAATGGTACCAAATATGCACTAATTTCTTTTCTGTCCTCATCTCGATGTCAACCACACAAACCAAATTGACTTTCCTTGTGTAGACACCCCCATCACAGTTCAGCTAAATCTAAGCACTGCACCCTCCAATCAAAGTGTACCTTCTACTGAATGTTGTCATTAATGAGGAGATAATTTCCCCAGCTAGATGGTTTGTTTGGAAAAGCTTCAAACCATTTTAGGTACAAACGAGTCACCTAACTGCAAACAAAGAGTAACCATTCCTGAACCCCAACTTCATTGGAGGACAAATCGAGCATGATCCGAGGAGAGAAAAAACTAAACCCAACAAAAAAAGGAAAAATTCCCTTCACGACCCACTTCGAAACTGCGCTAAACATCTCTCGACAGCACCGCAATTCGCTCGAATAAGCCCCCATGACCCCAGCTTCTCCACCCATATAAAAACCGATGCTGACCCAAAAAAGCTCATTCACTTCGCAAGCATAAAGGTCGAAAATTTGCTAATCACAGACAAAACCCAGTTCAGGGTAGCCAAGAAACCGACGCATCATCGAAGCGAAGCTACAAAGGAACTCACAAGATCAAGGACAGAAAAGAAATGGCGACGGCAACGTAGTCGCTGGGACAGCCTCCTTCTCCCGCGCATCCCGCCATCGAGAATCGTCGGATTAGGAATCGAGCAAAAGATTCTGCTCATCAACCGTATGCACTACTGTTACGAGAATCTTGAACTGAGTGCTGCCTGCGGGTTCAAGAGCAAGACGACCTCCTCCATCTTTGCAAGTTGAGGCTTTGGTTGACGTCAGAGAAAAAGGAAAATCTCACCTTAGTCTTCTACCTTCATTTCTTATTAGCTGAAAAAAAAATGAGAATTGATTGTTAATTGGTCTAGATGTTGACGTTTAATACAGGTAACATCTTAGGAACGCGAATTTTGACTAGTATGTACGACTAGATTTTCAAAGATTCACGTTGATCAGTCAACAAACGAATAAGAAATTTTTAGTGATTGGTTGTTCGATAGCACCGAGATTGGTAGCTAGTGGTAGAGCGATCGAACACCATCTTCCACGAGCTAACAAGTTCGAGGCTTGCTGTGAATGAACATGCTGTGCCTTAGGCACTCACTACCTCGTGTGGAAGACTTGCGGTGATTAGATTTATCAAAAAGAATCTTACGCTTAAGTCTTAGCATATATTCGATTAGTTGAGTTGTCATATAGATTAATCGTATTCAATAAATGAGTCATAAATGAATTTAGAATAGTAAAATCCAAAATAATATGAGTATTGAATTGGTTCACAACTTAATTAGACCCGACCCAACTTTATGATTCTCTTTCCATACTCTTTTACTTTCACTCGATATTGCACTTGCTCATTCCATACTCTCATTTAAGTTTGGCTATGCGTTTTTCTAAATTGAATTAAATATACAAGTGCTTTAGCAATATATAAATTGTAGTCATTAGATTTATTTTACATGAAAATATGTTAAAAACATATTAAATTGATCAATTTGAATTAAACCAATTTCAACCCAACTCCACTCTACCCAATCTAACTATTTAATCGGTCTAGCAGTGATGGGCTTGTACACTTATTGATCGACTGACTAGTTATGCCTAAAACTAAACTCCATAATAAATATAGAATCCTCATGGTAATGCCTAAATGGGATGACAATATTAGTCACCTCTTCCTCCCTCCCTCGCTCATAGTTGAATAATTTTCACGCAAATATAGGATAAGAGAATAAATTGCTTAAAAATAAAATATTTTTTAAATAAAATGATAATAAATTTTTTATTTTTTAAATAAATATCATTTTATTTTTAAAAATAAATAAATATCATTTTAAAGATTGCTTTTTTATAAAAATATCATTTATTCATTTTTATTTTTATTTTTTATTTTTTATTATAAAAATTATTTTTATTTTTAATAAATTAATTAATTAAATAAATTTAATGGAAATAAATTTATTTATTAAAAATAAATTTAATTAAATATCATTTTATTGAAAATAAAAATAAATATATTCATTTTATTCATTTAAAAATAAAAATAAATTTATTAAAATAAATAATTTATTTTTATTTATCATTTTAGTCTTTTTAGTTTATTAAAAATAAATTATTTATGATAAATAAAAATTTATTTTTATTAAAAATAAATTTAAAATATTATCCGAGTGGTTCGTAAAATAAAATAAAATAGAATAAATTTATTTTTGATATTTTTATTTTAAAATAAAATGATTTTTATTTTATTTTATTTTATTTTATTTTTTCTTTATTTTTTTGTTAATAAATCATTTTTATTTTTATTTTTATAAACCTACTAAAAGTACATTTTTCATCAAAGTGAAGCACCATTGGGCACTTAAAAAAAGCGCCATGGAGGCATTGCTGACTATAAAACAACATGGTTAACCACATAAACATCGACCAGAGGAAACGTGTTCTTGACGTGGAAATTGCAAGTGAATCAATCTAGAGCTAACCTCAATTTCCACATGAAAGCATCCAAAAGTCATGGAGTGACGCCAAGCGCAGAAAATCTGCTCGATGTGGAAAGATCTATATGGGCAGTAGCTTTCTTTCTCTTCATTTTCTCGAAACGTGTTGGCGAAACGCGGACCCATAGAATCACCCGCTTCAAACACTTGAAAGCCGAAAATTTTCGAAAGGAAAAAAAAAATGAGGAACACACAGAAATCTAAGCCACACTGTAATGCTTCTATACCATGAACATAACCATGGCGGTCTATATACTTCTCAGGCATGTAATGACCAAGATCAATTCAGTACCATGAAGACTTCATCATTAACCAGCCAATCAAGATGCTTCATAGATATGACAACACTGTTTACACTTGGTCGAAAAGATGTCTGTCGACACATCCAAAACAACAAATGCAGGATCAAAGTCATCAGCAATTTAATTCAAGCTTACTGAGACTAGATACAAGGCAGGAAGTGACATGGCCTTATTCTCCACGGAATATGGTACCGACGATTTCTGGACAGCCCTGAACTGCCAAAGAATTTGTATGGTGACCTATCTATAAAATTGTTGCCCTAATTTAGCACTATGAAGTAATGAAAAATAACTTCTTTTAACAGGGAAAAAAAAAGGAATTGGGATACAGATATTTCTATGATACAAATTGAAGAGAATGGGAATGATGTCGCTGGGGTCCTGATCCAATCGATGGCCAAAGTTACAAGATGGTGCCCAACAGCCATATATGCAAGAACAACCAATAGGTGATAAGGCCCAGGCGAGCTCCGGGTCGACTCATCAAAATCCTGCCACCCGATACCCTGCATGGTTCACATGCAACCTATGTTTATTTCTGAGTGCTCTCAGAGCATTATTCCGCAATAGCTCTCTCCAATAATGAAAAGAAGACTATTCAGTCTGTTTCTAGTGAAAAACAAAACATGCATCTGGCATACTGGCAAGCAGAGGTGTTTCTAGGCAAAACCACTTCGAAATCATCTTTTAGTAATTTCTCCTCCATTGGATAATAAAAAAAAAAATTCCAAAGGATAGCCGAGTAGAAAAACCAAAAACATCATATTCATTCCAGACAGCTCAAAGGGATTGGCCTTCAAAACAGAGCACAAAATGCACATTATCACGGTATTCAGGAGTGAAAATTAATACGGAAATGGTATATTGTGGCTAGTATCTCAAAACCAAATTCTTTCATTATCACTGTCTGATAAAGCTTTGGTCCTGATAAAATAAGTTTCCATTGTGGAAAGAGAAGAGTGTAAGCATTAAACCAATGCAAGTCAATCTAAGTTAAGGATCTAATCATGTAGTTTTAAAACATCTAGATCAGACAGGAATCTTCCCTAATTTTGGTGTGCAACCTAAAGAGTTTTTAAAGTAAAAGACTTTACCATATGCCATCGATTCGGTCTGCAACCAACTTCCCTTGTGTCGGAATAAGGCCTGATGTATTGAGAGACTTGAAAACATGACCTGCAATTGAGTTGTTTTACAATTTATACTTAAATTCCAGACCTTCTTTCTCTAGATAACCAAACAATCAATACCTTTGTCTTCATCGGTTTCCTGATTGCCGATTAAAGGATTAGACTCCATATCAATGCTAAGAGCAAGATGGTCTGCTGATCCTTTTCTCATAGTCCGAGCATGAGCAGCTGAAGGAACAGGAGGAATCAACGGTTTTCCAACCGATCCCTGCATAAAGCATGACAAATGAATAATAATATGAAACTGCTGACAACCAGCATATTGCAACCACAATAGTTGGGATACTGAAAAAAAAAGAAGAATACACTTTCAACATAAAATGAGCTGAAGTAGGCCTGTGCTACATCAGTGAATTTCTCTTAAACATAAGTTGCCCATTCCTAATTTAAGTTTCAAAGGTTTTCTTTTCTTCCTACACACATGTTCTAACCTAGAGGCTCCAAAGTCAAGATAATTCCTACAGAGGCATTGTCAACATAGGCAGATATAATAATGACCCAAACAGAAATAAATCATGACCCAATGCCCAGCAAATCCATCCAGTATTTAGAGGCAAGGAAATCTTTGACCATTCTGAAATGGAGGGCAGAAACAGCAGCTATAAAAATGGTCATTCTGCAAACCAAAACTAACATCTACCTACATCATCAGCTAGAACAAGAAGGTAGCTCTCAGATGGTCTATTTAAGGAAAGAAAAAGTAGTATGAAGTAAGCATTCCGTGAACTTTTCTAGGAGTAGCTATGAGAGATAAACTAAAGGGAAAAAATAAGGTTAAATACCACAAAAAACCCCAAACTATGCTGACTATGATACAGATACCCCAAACTTTTTTTCCGTATCACCAAAAACCTTAAACTTGTCCACTGAGACACAAAACCCCCAAATATTTTTTGTCACAAAAAAACACAAGCTTATATATGCGTGACATATATACCTTCTATTTTAGTTCCATCTAGGGCTACATCTGTCACATTGGTATATATTCAAAGTCTCTTATGACACAAAAATATTTGAGGTATGGGTATCACAATGGGCAAGTTTAGGGTTTTTGGTGATACCAGGGTATTTGTGTCACAATGGACCTAGTTTGGAGTTGTTTGTGGTATTAACCCAAAAATTAAATACAAAATGAGATAACCTATGGCCCATTAAGAATTTTCCATTCTTGCCTCCTAACAAATGGGAATGAGAAGAAGGCCTTCAAAATGACCTTGTAATACCAAGAAGCCCGTTACTCGAAAATAATAGGAAGACGCATTCCAAATTTTGTGGTTGCTGTGCTCAGTAAAACCACGGTCTGAAAGCAGAATTATGTGGTTGGGTGGGGGGTGAGAGGACTGTATGAATAAACCAAAATAAAGCATTACCACATCTTCAACTTCAGATATCTCTGAACCAGCAGGCACTGAAGGTGCTTCAAAATTGCTTCTCTCCTGGATGATCTCTGGTTGGGTACTTCTACCTTGAAGCGAATCTTCAAGCAATTTAACTTTACTTGATAACTCCTCCACAACCTTCTGGCTTCCTAACAACTTCATTTCAAGTTCTCGGGCTTCCGATTTAGAGTTTTCAAATTCCATAAGCACATTCACAATTTGCTTTTCTAAGGTTGATAAAAGTCCCTTTAAGCTAGAAGCATTATGGTCTCTAACTAACTCACTACCACCAAACATATTTGTAATTTTCTCCAAAACAACTCTTAGCTCAGATAAATCTCTCTTCATCTTCTCTGAGTCTTCTTCACATCGCATACGTGTTTCAACTTCCTCCCGCAGATGCTTAATTTCAAGAACCTGGTTGGCAAGGGTGGACTGTAGCTCTTCATTATCATGTGACAACAAACTTATTTGTTCTTGTGCTCTAGTAAAACTATCTACAATATAGAATAGCTTTTTCACATGAGGAGAAATTTGGGGCTCTGTGTCTCCTCCTACCTCTTCCGAGGAGATTCTAACCCCATCGACCTTGTCCAAAAGGGCTGTCTGTTGGGATGGGGGCATGAATGAACTTTCTGCTTCTAAAGAAATGAAAAAGAAATATATATTATTTAGTGAGAAATGGCAGAGATTCATAGAAACAAAAGAAAAGCTTGGAATGAGATCATGACACAAAACTGCTCACCTTGTTGCTTCATCAATGAGTTACTGCGCACCTCTAAGAGTTCAGCCTCTCTTTCCTTCAACTTGTCATAATCAGCTTGACAATCCTTGAGTTTGAGCCTCAGCTCACCACATAAATTTTGCAAAGTCTCTAACTCAGTCTCCAGCTCGAAGACCCTATTTTGCTGCACCTCTAAGAGTTCAGCCTCTCTTTCCTTCAACTTGTCATAATCAGCTTGACAGTCCCTGAGTTTAAGCCTCAGCTCACCACATGAATTTTGCAAAGTCTCTACCTCAGTCTCCAGCTCAAAGACCCTATTTTGCTTCATATCTCTGTCTTCTATAGCTTCCAGAGAAACTGCTTTCGCTTCTTTAAGTTCATCTTCCAAATTTTGTATCTTTGAAGTTGCCACCTCACTTGTGCTCTGGAACTGCTTAATCAAAGCACGAACATTTCGAACGGAAAATAACAAATCTCCAATAGGCTTGGCAGATTTGCTGCCATCAATGTTCTTATGATACCATTCTGCATCAATTATACTACTTCCTCTTTCTTCTTCATAAGATCTACCTGAGGTTTCCAGCTCAGCACCAGACAACTGCCCAAGAGAATTGAGCTCAACTTCTAGCAGCAATTCTGTGGTGGCAGCATTACAGGCAGATAATAAAGTCGCAACATCATCTTCCAACATGGAGACTGTATTTCCATGCTCTAGCTTGTACGTTTCCATTTCTTTCATATCTTGCTTCAAAGATCTCATGTCCTGAGACATAGCATTTACATCATCACATCTTTCCTCTAACTTTTTCAAAAGAGCTGCCAGAATTTCATCTATAAATGCGGACAAGCCTTCAAATTTATCAACAAGAATTTTGTTTTTTGACTGAAAACCTTCTATGGTCCTTCTAAACAATGAAGAGATGTCTTCACCCACTTCATTCATCAGACCAGCTCCCATCACAACACCCAGGCTATTACTAAGTTCAACAGGGAACTGTTTTTTGGTAATGAAGTCTTCCTGAGATAAAGAAAGAGAAAAGCTTCATAAGAAACCTTTCGAATAAACAATAATCAGCAGTAAAGAAGCAGATATTCTACAATACCTCATAGACAAGTTGCTTTTCTGCTGCTTCTGAATGTAAGGAGAGGTACTGATCCTTTACTCTTTCAAGGATGTCATTCATGCCCTTCAGGCACTCCCATTTTTTCTTGAAGCAATCCTTCATGAGGGGAAGCAATGTTTCGCTTTTCACAAGGGCATGCAACTCATTAAGGTAACTGACAATTTCTAGAGACCTGTTATCCAAACTGCCGTTTTTGCCAGCCAATTCTTCTAGACATGCATTCAACTTTGAATTGAGTGCCGACACTTCCTGGTTATATCTCTTGTTTTGATTCTCAAGCTCCAACACATTATTCTCAGCCTTTGACACTGCATCTTCCAATGATTTAATGGTTACATAAGCATCTGCCAGATTGATTTCCTTGGTTACAGATTCATCTTGCAGCTTCTTCAGCTCAGTCTCCATATTGCTTCTCCCAACTTCTAAATTATGGTTCTGCTCGGTCAATAAACCAACTTTCTTCTCCAGCTCCAATGATGCATCTTCTAGTGACTTTATAGTTTGTTGTGCATCTGCCAATTTGCCAGTCTGAATGGAGATCTCCTCCTTCAGTTTCTCTAGCTCTCTTTCTGCTGCAGCTCTAAAGACTTGAGCTGCTTCCTTGTCATTGCTGAGTGCAGTAACATCATTCTCTGCCTGCGACAATGCCTCTTCTAGGGACTTCTTGAGAGCACAAGCCTCAGTGAAGTTACTAGCTTGGGAAGAAGCTTCTTCAATGGCTTTCAGCATCTCTTTTTCAACATTTTCCTTACTGGTTTCTATTTCCCTCTTTTCTTCCATAAGCCTGCAAACATCATCCTGTGCTGCTGACAACAAATCTTCCAGAGCTTTGACAGATGCTTTGGCTTCAACTAACTTGCTTTCTAAGTCAATGGCTTCTTCTTTCAACTTTTCAAAACCCTGCCTTTCATCTTGCAACAATTTCAGATCAGCATGGGCTTCAGCTAACCTGCCAGATAAATCACTAGATTCCTCTTGAACTTTGGCCAACTCTTCTTCAGCATGTTCCTTAGCCTTTTGACAGTCATTGAGGTGCTCCGCCAGCCACTTTACCTTTTCCACAGGCTCTTCAAAAACAGTGTCTGCAGGAACATCAATACCCTCAATGGACTCAATCACCCTATGCATCATTTTATTACTCTCCGATAAGAACTGCTCAAGTTGATCCCGTTGATCTTTTAGGGAAACAAGATCTGCCTCCAACTTTGGTATGTGCTCAATGTGAGTAGACATTCTGTTTATCTGATCCCTGGACTCAGTGACTGCAGATTCCTGCTGCTGTATTTCAAGCTTCAGTTTTTCAATTTCTGAGTTCTTCTCATCCAGAAGATGTTTCAAGTTTTCCCTATCTTGGACCAGTCCCTTTCCTTTCTTGACTGCCATAGACAACTTCTCTCTCAAAAGAGCAGATTTCTCTTCTGATCGTTCGAGATCTTTTTGCAAATGATCCTTTTCCTCTTTGAGTGTTTCACGTTCTTTAGACAACAATTGCAACTGATATGAAAGATTATCAACCTTCTGAGACTTTTCCAGCATCTCTTCATCAAGTACATTCTCATATAGCATTAACTCCTGAACCCGCAAATATAACAGACTTTTAATTCTTTCAAATGATTCCAAATCAGCATGAGAAGGACCCAACTCAGAAGTTCTCTGTTCCTTAACCTTTTCAAAGCATCTTTCAATGAGAAGGTTGCAGTCAGAAAAGGGTAGCCGTTGATAGACCCCAAGGTCTTCCTCAACCGAGATTCCAGAAGCTTTCACCAACAGCATGACCATTTGCTCCTTCTCCCATGACGCTTGTCGCTCCTTTTTGATAATATCATTGTATTCAGATGTATTTCGTCCACCTCCATTTCAAGATATTCCTTCTCCAGCAATGCAACAGAACATGCAGCAGTTAACCTATCTATCTCATTGTATGCAGCTTCTTTTATTTGAGAAGTTTCACCTCGTAGTGATTCTGCTTGTTTATTGGCTTGAGTAAATGACTCCTTTAGCCAAAGAATACAGGATTCCAAGTTGGAAGTTGAGACAGATTCAGGTAACTCTATCTCAGTTAAGGAATCTTTCAATTTCTGAAATTCTATATAAACCCCTTTCAACATATTTTTCTCATCCACAAGCCATTTATATTTATCAACGATCTCAACCGATTTCATTTCCTCGGGTAAACTAGCCTCGGAGAGAATTTCCTCAAACCGGATGAGAATCGCATTCCTCTGCGAGAGATTTTCCTGCAGGAGTGCAACCAAATTTTCACTTTGTACCAACTCTTCCTTAGATTGTTCAGCCGCCTCTAACGCACTTGACTTCTCCTGAAGATCAATCAAGCATCTCTCAAGCTCACTCGTCTTCTCAGCCAATGAATGCTTCAGCAAGTCTCTCTGCTGCACCAATGATTTCCCTTTTGTTACAGCCATACTAAGCTTTTCTTTAACATTGGCACAACGCATCTTCTCCTGCTCAACTTCACTTTTAAGTTGGCTAAGTTCTGCATTTGTCTCTTCTGCCAATTCCTTGTCCCTATTAACCTGTTCAATCAATTTTCTATGTTCACCTTCTGCTTGGCTTAGTTTTTCAGCAAAGTGTGCTTCCTTCCTTTTGCATTCCAACAACTCATTACAAGCTGCAATGATTACATCCCCACTATCCTTCTGCAGCCGAGAATCTAAAGATTCTGAAGAAACTTCAGATAAACACTGCCTAAGATGATCAATTTGTAAATGAATCTGGTTAAACTTTTCAATTAACCGCAACGTCCTCCTCTCAACAAGATTTATTTTCTCGCCGGAGGAATCATCCAAAAGATCTTCATGTTCAACTACTAAGGCAAGTGAATCTAATATTCTAATTGCAGCATCTTCAATATTTTGGTGATTCGTAAATATATCGGCAGATTTCTGGGCAGAATCAGCAATCTTGGATTTAAGATCTTCCATCTGTTGATCCTGTGTAGAAAGGATAGCATGAAGGTCTCTTATCGTAGCTTCCATCTGTAAACGCTCTTCTAGTGCAACTCTAATGAAGTCTGAACATTCCCTAATCATATCACGTGGCGAGTACCCAGGTACATGGGCTTTATCCTCCCCATATTCAGATTCTGCTTCTCGATTAATCATTATATCACCATTTGCATGAAGCAATGGCTGTTTGACAGTCAAACCTTTGAGCTGATGGCAAAGATCACCGAGTTCTTTGGCATATATATCTCTTTCTTCCTGCACAATTGGAAAGTCCAGTATGAGAAAGTGATGCGTCAATAAAGCATGAGACCCTTGTTTCTAAATATAATCAACCTTGAATTGCCTTATAGCAATTTCTTTCTCACTAATGGCCATCTCCAACCCCATTTGCATCCGGAAAAGCTCATCCGTCGACTGATGGACCCGGGGTCCATTCTCAAGTTGGCTGAAGTCACTCCCGTGTAACTTGCTCCTTTCCTCCGACCCGCCTTCTGCTCCAGCAGTCACCGCCACTTCCCTCGCATCAGCATTCAACTCGTCCGGCGCATCAACAAACTCATCTTTTCCAGCATCTTCACCGACCATCACAGCTTCCTCGTCATCCGAATCAGCCTGCTCCATGATAGCTCCCTGCAGGAAGCCAGATTCACAATCGTTCTTGATTCAGCACATTCCCCTGAGCAAGTCAAGACTTCTAAACACATCAACATCTCCCAAACAACCACCCAAACTCCCCCTGCATCCCCGGTAATATAAATCTCTCAGCTCCCCTCACTCGGTCACCACCACAGAGACCGCACCAAATTAAGCCTCACAGCTACTCATCCTACTGCTCCATAACCTTTCAAGCACAAACAAGCAGGAACCTCAAAATCCTCGATTCTACACAAACCTAACGCCATGCACGCAGCTCAGCAAAAAACCACGAGACTTCGCGCCCCCCCCAAAAAAAAAAAAACAAACGGAAGATCAGAAAAACAGAGAATCCAGCTCCCGCGAATGCAAAAACGCGATTCAAAACGGCGCACCTGATCCCCCGAGGCATCATCATCGGCGTCGGCAACGGAGGGCTCGGGATGGAGAATGCCGTTGGGCCGTGAGCCCCCTCCGCCGTACGGCTCCGGCGCCGCCGCCGCCGCCCCGTTCCCGGCTCCTCCGCCGCCGTCCTCCTCCGACATCTGACCGCGAAACGCCCGGCTCCCGGATCGCCCGATCCCCGCGTCTTGCTGATTCGCTGCTGAAATTGAGATTCTAGAGAGAGAGAGAGAGAGAGAGAGAGAGAGAATGCAGGGGAGGGGATCTGGTCGCGAAGCAGGGGATTGTGCTGTCGCTACTGGGGGTTGTGCGTTTCTGGGTGGGACGCGGTCGTTTTGGGAATATGTGAATCTGCAACGGCCGCCGCGATGAAACGACACGCACCGGCCTGTCGTGTCGCGGGGCGGTTGCTTGCAGGCATGGGGAAGCGAGACGGGTTATCTATCGAGTATCCGCCAGCCGCCACCGGCCATAATTATCAATGATTCTAATGTTAAATAGACGATAAAAGAAAAAAAATCATTTTTTTCCGATAATGTTTTTGAGAACTCCATTAATTGATTTAGAACATTTCTTATCCGTTGATAATATATTATCTATCTCGATTTCATTTTCATAAATGACATGATAATAACATATATTCTTGTACATAAGATACTATGGAAAGCAAATCCTTTTCAAATAGGTTCTTACTCTATTCTATTTAATACCTCATTAAAGTTGAATTCGTTTTTTCTAAGTTCATTAGAATAAGTTCTATTTTATCAACAAAAAGAATTCCTTCTATGTGATAAATAAATAAAAATTATGATAAATATGGAAAAAGAAATATAAACTATGGTTAGTAATAATGATTAATACCCTAAAAACCCCAAAATCGGTACATGTGTGACAAATTTTTTCCTCAAACTATTTTTTTAACTATGAAGAACCTCAAATCGGTATACATGTGATAAATTTATCTCAACTAACCATAAAAAACTCCAAATTAGTATACATATAACAAATTTACCCCAAACTAATTTATACGACCACCAAAAACCTCAAATTGATACATTTGTAATAAATATACCATCTATTAAATTGCATCAATACCACAATAAATCACAAAAATTCTATAACTATGACAAATAAAGAGTAAAATCTCAACCCAAGACACCGCCTAAATGTCACTTGTCATTCAACTTAATAATTTAATAATAAAATTTAACAGAAACTAACATGGGGTAAATTTATCACAAATGTACCGGTTTGGAGTTTTTGGTGATTAAAAAATTAGTTTGAGGTAAATTTGTCACAAGTACATCAGTTTAGGATCTTTCAGGGTACTAACCCTAGTAATAATGTCAAATGTATCAACACGACTATTCAATTGAAACTCACTTATTGCAGAACAGTTCGTTAGGTATGACGCATTCTTACTAACCAGATTGCCCGATTTACATTTCATTATTTCAACTTGCGGACCACATTTTTTCACTCCAAACCTTGATATAAGGGCCAAATATGAATTAGACATAACCTGTGTGGGTGAATTGTTCGGATGCAAAGGTACCATTTTATCCTTGGAGATTAGCCCCCTTTCGAAGATGATGGCCTTGAGTTTGTTCAAAGCAACTGGGTAATTCATGTAACTTACTCATAATCAGTCTGTCCCTCCTCAATAAAAAAAAAACAATATTTTTATATAAAGCAAAGAAAAAAAGTCAATTCTTTTCTCAACTAGATCAAGCAAACGTATTTTATACATGATCCGAATGTTAAAAGAGCTTTCCCTTTTCTTAGGAAACGCCTATTAGAAAAAAGGTTTGGTCAACCACTCATGCCCAAGCTACAGTATTCCCATAGCTTCCTTCCTTGGAGCACCTCCCTTTTTCCTGAAGTGAAGTCCCTTCTTTAAATTAAAATTGTATAGTTCCGTATCACAGATATAGACTTTTTTATGCTGGTAGAATTAAATGAGAACTGGCACGTGTCAAAGACCATTGGCCAAAAAAGATATAATGAAAATCGAGAATTCTCAAACTTATGTCGATCCAATACTTTATCCTTAAAGCTTTTCTTTTGGTACATTGAACTCATTACTGCTCTCTAAGTTAGTTCTTTCATCAGGTGCGCTGTTTTTTTTTTTTTTTTTTTTTTTTTTTTTTTTTTTTTTTTTTTTTTTTTTTTGTGGATGGACAATCTATAAGACATTTTTTTTTTCTTGGTCGTGGCAAAGGTGGCAACCCTTGTTTGTGGCTCAAGAAAGGCCAATTGCCCTCACCAGCCACAAGCTACGCCTCCCTGTCGACCCTCTTTCCCTTTTTAAAAATCATTTTAAGTTTATTTTTTAAAATTTCGGTAATTTCTAATGCATCATAAAAAGACACACAAATGACATCGTTTTGTGCATTTTTGTGTGAACAACATCCTTCTCGACCTCAACAAGGTTATAGTTGCATAATGGCCATGTGGACAAAAAGGTAACAAGAAAAACCATGCTTGCACGTTTCAACTCACTAAAAGCTGAAGGAGCAATGGAATGATTATCGAGCGACGACGAGTTAATAGGACTTCGATGCACGCGAAAAGTTTTGGGCTAAAGTGCTACGTCGAACTAAAACTTTTAGAACTCATAAGGTCATCATCACCAAGAAATTGACTTGTCTTTTTCTTAAAGTTAACTTTTTCATAACTTACAAACAATTTTGTAAATAAAGCAACTTTTTTTAAGTTTGCAAATCACCAATCTTTCATGCTAACTTGTCTATGTTTAGGTTGCATGGCTTGTATTTTTTATATGAAATATCAACATGAATCAAAGCGGCTTACTAATTCTTGTCAGATTTAAATTACAAACTATTCTTGAGTTTTTTTATCTCTCTTTTTAAGTTACTCAGTATTTGATTTATTTATTTATTTATTAACAGCTGTTATTTGTACTGGATAGAAACCCTTTAAATCTAACAATTCTTTTTGAAGATTACTTAACTAAATTAATGTGACTCCCCAATTTTCTTCCATAAAATTACCATGTGATGTTTTCAGTGATTATCACTTGAATTTCTTACCACTATTTATTTGTTTATTTTAATTTGCTAACTTCCCTTACTGCCTATAAAAAATTTTCATATAGTAACACCTTTCAAACATCTTTATTGTCTAGACAATCTAATTATTAGCCGGATACTGTATTCCAGTGTTATACAATTTCAAGAATACTTGGGATGCATATGATAATCATTCAATTTATTTATTTTTTCTATTTTTCTATTCTCAAAAATAGGTTTGAAACAAAAATCTATTTATTAACGCATTTTCATTTTTCTATTTACGAGATAAATTTTGAGCTCGAAAATATGTTTGGAACATAAATAAGAAATAGAAACAAAAATAAAAACTCTTCTCATCGCTCACATCCTCTCTCGCGCATGTGTTTTGCCACAAGAAACCACCCTCCTCCTCCTCCTCCTCCTCCTCCTCCTCGAGAGTCCACTTGTCCTAGACTCCTAGATTGGCCCCGCTTCCTCCAGGCCCTCCTCCGCCTTTGCCTATTTCCATTGGAAGCTGCTATACCTCCACCTCCCTCCCTAGGCTCTCCTCTGACACTCGCATCGACACCTCCTCCTCTCCAGCAGCACCTCCCTTTCGGAGTTTTGCCACTCCCTTCCGGACAATCTTATCATCTATGACTTCTTCGAGCTCACTCTACCAGCAACAACTTCCTTGCCAAGCCTTGATACTATTGTTATTTGAACATACCTTCCAAATATCCAAAATTTTCATATTTTAAGATGATCAAGGGTTGATATTCTTTAAAAGATATCCACTCCATGGATTGCCACGACTGATTTTCGTGTCATGTTTAGTTCTTTCTAAATATGTCGATTTTCAATCATTTAGTTATCTTTGCTAAATGAATCAATTAATTTTTATCACTTTGTATCTTTTTCTTTTTTTCTGTCTTTGTGTTTTGTATTGTGCTTATCAATAACCCAATATTTTCTAAGTAAACCCTTTTCTACAAAAATTATTAAAAATTATCTACATTACCAATTTTCAGTCAAAATTGATAGGATTAACTCAATTGACAAAATGAAAAAAATTAGGACTTAATTGGTAAAATTGAATTGGCAAAAATTCAATAAATTTAGAACTTTTTGAATAATTTTTTCCTTAAGACGATGGGAGGTCTAGGATCGCTTGCATGGAGAAGGAAAAGAAAAAAAAAAAAAAATCATTGGACACCATTTAGAATTCATGTCCTCTGAAAGAATGGGCTGAACTACACTTGTTCTTGCCTTGTCCACGAAGCACTTGTTGGATGTCATCAACTTAACCAAATCAGCAAAACAGACTAATTCAAGAATCGTCTCTGAACCAAGTAATTGCGGATCATTCGATAAAACCACAAATCCAATTTCTAAAACTCGGGACCTTCCCTCATTTCTCTCCCCTCCAAGTCTCTATAAAATGTCTCCTTTTCCAAGTTCAAACTTCCACAGCTCCTCCGAAGTTTTCATCAAGGAAAACGGCAAAAAGAAAAGTTCTCAATTTTTGATGATCTATAGCTACCAAATCAGTGAAGAAAAAATGACTAAGTTTAGGTGCATTTCTCTCCTTGTCACTCTCGCATTCCTGATACAAGCTCATCCTTCTTCCGCTACTTTCGATCTCAATCCCCTGCATCCTCACTTGATCACCAAGGGGGCCGAGGCCATTGCCATGGAGAATGTCTTCAAGGCGATCTTCGCCTTTGGCGAGTCCTTGACGGACACCGGGAACGCGATGGCCCTGGGCATGCTCAATCATGGGTCGGGGGGTTCTCAATTCGGCTCGTCCTCCACCGGGAACCACCTCTGCAATGGCAAGTTGATGATAGATTTCGTGTGCCAAGGTCTCGGCCTTCCCCCGGTTCCGGCATTCCAGAACACTTCCGCGAACTTCACGCACGGCGCGAACTTCGCCGTGGCTGGATCGACCGCCCTCCCCACCAACTTCTTCTCTCCTGATAGCATTCACAACTGGTTCCTGAACACCATTCCAAAGACCATAGATTTGCAAATAGATTGGTTTCACAGGTTCCGACAGCTTATGGAAGGCCTAGGAACTGGCCACATGGTCGGAGGAGGAAGCGGAAGTGGACAATGGGGCGGAAGCATGAGTGGCAGCGGAGATGGAAGCGGGAGCGGGAGCATGGCTGGGACTGGAAGTGGAAGTGTGCATGAAAGTGGAAGCATCAGCGGCAGCGTTGGAGGAAGCGGAGGTGGCAGTGGAAGCGGAAGCGGAGGTGTCAGCGGAAGCGGAAGCGGAGGAGTAAGCGGAAGCGGAGGTGTCAGCGGAAGCGGAAGCGGCAGTGGAAGCGGAAGCGGAAGCATGAGTGGAAGCGGAGGTAGCAGTGTTGGCGTAAGTGGAGGCGGAGGTGGCAGTGGAAGCGGAAGCGGAAGCATCAGCGGAAGCGGAGGTGCAGGTATGAGCGGAAGTGGAAGCATAACTGGAAGCGATAGCGGAAGCATGAAGGGGGATATGAGCGGTGGTGGAAGCGGAAGCGGAAGCGTCACCGGTGGTGGTAGCGCAAGTGGAACTGGTGGCGGTAGCGGAAGCGTGACCGGAAGCGGAAGCGTGAATGTTAACGGAAGCATCCACATGGACGGTTCGCTGTTTTGGATTGGAGGGATCGGTTTCAGCGACTACCCTCGCCTGCTTAACTCATCCTCCTCCATCTCCAGCCAGTGGTTCAACCAGCGCTCTGTTAGTCAAGTCTGCAAACTTGTCAAGGTACGCAACACATTGCAAAAATGCAGGAACATGAAATCAAGCAAATCCAATTCACAGACTAATGCGTGCAATTGTCCAAATGCAAACAGGAACTGCTGGGAAGCGGTGCGAAGTACCTCGTCGTTCAAGGCCTGCCTCCATCCGGGTGCTTCCCCGTGTCCCTAGCTTCGACCCCCACCTCCGACCGCGACCAACATGGCTGCTGCAAGAGCGCCAATGACATGGTGACGGCCCACAACGAGCTGCTCCAGAAGAGCCTGGCCGAGCTGCAGAAAACATACAGCTCGGCTGCCATCATCTACGCCGACTTCTGGAAAGCATACATGAACATCCTCCAGAACCACCAACAGTACAACTTTGCCGAGCCCTTTAAGGCGTGCTGCGGGGCCGGCAGTGGGCCCTTCAACTTCAACATCCACAACCTGTGCGGCTCGAGCAGCACCTCCGCCTGCAGCGACGCCACAAAGCACATGATCTGGGACGGGATTCATCTCACGGAGGCCATGAACAAGCAAGTCGCCCTCCAGTTCCTCAACCACGGTTGCACTAACCCTCCATTGCCGGAAGTCATCAAGAAGAAGATGGGATGAGTTTCGAGTTAAAGCAATGTTTCCTATGACTCCGAGTGACTGCATTAGGTCACCTAGTTAAGTTTTTCCTACAATCCTTCGGCTCTCCGAGTGGCTGCATTAGGTCACTGAGTTGAGTTTTTCCTTTTTCATTGATCAATCCGTTCGTCGAGTTTTGTAATTCTTTCTTAGTTTGGAGCAGGGATACAATTGCTCCATATGTAATAAAAGATTGACTATTTCTAGCATTCAATCTGGAGAGATTATTCATTTAGTTGCATATCATTATCTTTTATATTTCCACACATATGTGATCTCCAGTTACAAGAGCAAGTTTCAGTCGAACACAAGCCTAGCGTTCCGACTCTCAAACGTATCGATGAGGCCAGAGTAAATGTCACAGGTGCACTCAACATTTTAAGTTTCAGAAACAGAGTCAAATAGAACAAAGTTTGATGCCCATGTCCGGGAAAACCAAGGCCTTCTGTTGATCATTTCCATGAGAAATCCAAAATATGAGGAATATATATATATATATCATTTTGGGATGATCGTACTCAAAGGATTGGGTAAAAAAATAAAATAAAAAACAAAACAGAAAAAGCTAGCAGACTCTCTCCTAAGGAAGAAATGGTCCAGAATGGAACTGGTTACAAGAGTCAAACTGGCACTCTTGAAAACGTCAAGAATGGCAAGCCTCTAGAAAAACGCCAAGCGCAGACAAAATCAGTACTCATTTCTCGCATAATGGTCAAAAGAGCAAGTTTAGTAGCCTCACATAACTCTCTCCATTGTTCAAACACTAGTCCTCCAGACCAGATATGGCAAAGCTCAGACTAGCCTACCAGGTAAATTACCACTCTGGTTCAAACATTCAAACCAGAAGTGTTCCGGTCAATCTGTAAATGGCGAACCAGACATTAATGGCCTTGAATAAACCTGGAGTACAGGTCTGCTTTCTGTTTTGGAACATGTAATAGATCGTGTAATTGACCAGACAAGCAAAAACTAAGAGCATCAACCAGCCGTCCTAGATGTCCATGCTGTGTCGAACCAGTAGAGACCTGAGATCGACGTGGACCAACTTTCAAATAAGGCTAAATTCGGCTTTACCAACAAATTGCCAGGTACACACTACTACTCCAGGTAATTCACCATCGTGACCAGAATCCAAGTCCCAGAAATTAAGGCTCACAGTATGATCAAATATCTTGCATTTGTGCAGATAAATGTTTTGACAAGTACAAAGTGGAATTGATTATTCCATCGATCAGAGTGAAACTCTCCTTACCAGACTCTATCTACATCAGACGGTCGGCCTTTCGTTTTTAATCTGTACAGCAGGGGAATTTACTTTGGATCATATTAGGTACTCATAATAAACTAAGAAAAGGGCGTCTGGGCTATCCTTTGGCAAGCTATTGATGTAGAGATAGAAACGTAACAAGTCCTCTTTAGAGACCGTTTCCGCATCAACCACATCTTCATTGCAAGTGAGCACCCATAAATCTTCAGACTTCACTCTTTTCAAGCTTCCACGACAAAAGGGGCAAGACTCGGACTTCACATTCCTGAGATTTGACCAACAATAATAAGAAACAAATGGACACTTCGAAAAATGAAAATGAATCACAACATTGTCAAGGCAGCGGAGGTACTTACCAATTCCGGTAGCATTTTATGCACATTGCATGGCAACAATTTGGCAACACCATTTTGGTGCAGGGTTCCAAACAAATCCCACATTCATCTTCTCTCTCTAAATCTACATTGACAAACCTGAAGTCACCTTCCACTTTCTTCTTGCCCACAGACTCCATAGCCAGATGCTTGCCTTTGACATCACCCAACTCATCCATGTCACTGTGCAGCCGTCTAAGAGATGGCAATATAACAGCTGCAATCGCATAACCAACATGATTCAATTTCTGGCCAACCACAATCAGGGTTTTCACTTGCCGATCCTCAAGAAGAATTAAAGAGAAGTTCTAAGCCATACCATAGAAGTCCTTTATGTTAGCCTTCCTCCCATGTGTAGATATATTGGGCCTTCCATCACTATAAACCTGGCAAAAACAACTAGAACAATCGATAAACATGTACAAACAATGAAGCAAGGAATTATAAGTCTGACAGTTCTGGATTCTTCGAACTGGTGGAGATACCTTGTATATGAGTATGTGGAAGAGGTCTAAGTATCTGGGTAGTAGACAAGTGCAGGAGCAATCCATCCATTGTAGCAAAAACAAGAAAAGCGGAGCCAAGTGATTGTAGACCAGTTTCATTTGAAGGCGAGCGCCGCCCTTTGCCCTCGGAATCGCAGCCGCCCTGATCACAAAGAGCTCAAATTTCAGAACAGAAGAAGAAAAAACCCCGCCGAGCAGATCATTCCCATCGCCCCTCAAAAGTTCATCTCTTTCCACAGCTCCGCGAGTGGCAAGACAGAATAATTTCCCTAACTCTCAGGCAGCAAAATGCAGTGTGAATGATCAAACGAAACTGCTAGACCAGATAAGTCAACAAATTCATGTCCGGGGATTAGCTCTTTAGCTCATTTCACTTAGAACACTTGATGAAAAAGACCGAATATTACTGCCCAAAAGCGTCAATTTCACCAGCAGTCTCTCTCTCTCTCTCTCTCTCAGTTGGAAAATTTCCAGTTTACTGTTCATGGGTTCCATAATTTTTGCCCGTAAGAGTCAGGAAGAAAGCTGTTGACGACACATAAAAGCAACACAAAGACCCCAAGACAAAGACACCGATGGAGATACCCAGAAAGGGAAAAGAGGGACAAAAAAAAATTTAAAGGCAAAAGCAGAACAATCCCACCTCAGAAAAACCCAAAAGAAAGGAACGAAACCAGCAAAAATCCGAACTTACAGAGCGTTGGCGTGCTGTATGTCGGCCTCCAAGACCTTCAGCGAGTCCTGGTACGAAGACGACCTGGCCAGCTGGTAATACATCATCTCCATCTCCTCTTCCTCTCTCTCTCTCTCTTCAAGAAACAGGGGAAACAGAGCAGGAGAAGGAAAAAAACCTTCACGGAACAGGACAGAAAAAGGATGGAGTAGGAGGAGAGCAAGAAAGGGAGGAGAAGAAGATGGGTCTGGTGATTATTGGGGGACCTAATCTCCAAAAAGGACAAGCGGAAAAAAGGACTTTATTCTCTCTCTGCCTCCCCCTCTCTCTCTCCAGCTTTCTATCCAACCTTTTGATGAAACGGGGGCGGCTCTGATGGCGACTGTCTCTTCGGTGCTTGGTGGGCTTCCTTCTTCTTTTCTCACGTCTGGTCAGAAAGAGAAAGCCAAGCCTCCCTTCTCTTCTTCCCCGAGAATCCTCTGCGTTTATATCTATGGCGACGACGGTGGTGGTGGGATGGATGACGGTGATGACGATGGACGATGTTGTCGTGCCTTGCGCCTCTCGGGTTGCCCCTTCATCAATCCTTCTTCGGCATTATAAAAATTGAATCTTTTTCCAAGTTTGAGTATAAAGAAATGTCTCTGTTTTTTTTGGCTTCTGGGTTCCCCTGTTTTCTTCGGAAAAATAAATTGGTCAAACCGCACCAAATCCCTTTCCGTCCCCATTACATTACTACCAAAAATACGGTCACGCTCGGTAATCAATTCCCAATTATTTTATTCAATCGACAGGGCACGCCTACCGCGACATTAAATTGACCCCTTTCGATTGCTGATTCGCTTACAGAGTCCCTCGATACGGTGTCCGTAAAAATGCTTATTTTCTTAATGGGATAACGTCACTCCCTCGGCGAGCCGTACTGAAAAATAGGGTATCGATCCGAAGAAGAATTCAAGGGACCTTGTTAAAGTTGATAGGAATTCTGAGTGGTCGTTCGATATTATAGTGTAGGTGGACTTTTGATCATGTATCATAACGCTAACAATAAAAGCAGTCCATTTCTTTTTCCCCCTTTTCCCTCCACCAACTTAATCAAATCGATTCTTGGTCATATAGTATTTATGTCCCGGTTGTTTACCCAACTAATCTCCCCGTCCGGCCAAGGCCCGCATGCTATCATTGCCGCTCCATTCCTAATCCCTTATTCCCCGCTTTCCCACCAAAATAATGGAACGAAAAAGAAAAAGAAAATATCTTGAGAATCATCTCTGACAAGATAATTTTAGAACAGTAGGTCGATCGTCGTATACCGAGCACCGTAAAATTCTATTTTCCTCTATAAAATGATCATGTCCCGGCACTCGAATTGGATGGGTATTTTTTTGGTGAAAAAGCTGAAAAGATGATTTTTTTTTTTTTGGGTTGAAGGATGGAGTGGGGGGGTCCATTTGGTGCATAGTGGGTCGTGGTGGGTGCCCTCCATCATGACCATGATGATAAAAAGGAAGTGGGTCACCCACGCACTATGGATGGATGGATGGATGGGGAGATAGGGCTCGTCGATTCCGCCCCGCAAAATTGAACCGCTCTTCTTAGCCATAATTTGCTGGCTGACTCTCTCTCTCGATCTCTCTCTCCAATTTTTCCTCTTTTTTTTTTTCTTTTTCTTTTAGGGTCTAGGTTTGCCGTTTCGTTTCAATTGATATTGGGAGTGGTCCATATTGGAACTTGACCAAGAGACGGACCAGACGGTGTTGATTCGGTCTCTTCTAGAGGGTTCATGAAGGGAAAAAATAATTGTTCAACAAAAGATTCTAATCCTGTTGAGCAGATATCAAATCTTAAATATTTTAATTGGATAATTTAATTCTAAATGTTTTGTCAATTTAGTTATTCCAGTTAATTTTTGTTGAAAATCACCGCGTGGATGATAAATTGTATTAGCATAAACAATTTTTTGAGTTTTTTTTTTTTTTTTTTTTTTTTTTGGTTATCGTGGTTGGCAAGGGTCGGAAGCTTCACCTTGATCTGGCAAAGGCTTGGCAGCCTGGGCAAGGGTTGTGTCCCCAACGATCGAAAAGGGCTTCTAAGCACTTGCCTACTGGTAAGCCAAGATGTTTAGAACTAAACTGATCAAATTAAAACCCTAAATTGGCATATGTGTAATAAATTTATATTAATAAGGTTTTATTTTAAAAGTGTAATTTTTTTCATAATAAAAAACGTAATTTGTCTATCTCTATCTATAATTTTAAATTAGTCGAATGTTTTTAACTAATTAGACTTTTGCTTACATATGAACAATGATGTTACGGTTGGGAATTAAGAAATATGAGCATCTTCAATTCGAATGGTTTTTAGAAAACAAATCCGTTGATCTTGTTTATTTTATAATCTATTTTAATCAGTTGATATGTAATTTAACTATACACTTTACGACTGAAAAGTACCAAGCAATAAAACAAAATAAGCAATACTATGACAAATATTGTTCAATAAAATTGATGTAGCACTATTAACTATAATAAAGTGAATAAGCCATTTCGTTATTTGAAAAAGAAAATAAAATAAACATAACCAAATGACACCCTAGTTTGCCCCGAAAATGGCTTATTGGCTTTTTACCTTTTATCATGTTTGTAAATATTTGTCCTGCTAGTGAAACTAAATCGCCGAATGCGTAAGCAATCTTAGTTTTTGACTAAAAACCTTTTGAGATAGTTACATTTAATATAGAAAACCTCAAATTCTTTATATATGTGTGTGTGTGTGTGTGTGTGTGTGTGTTTTATATACTTTTAGCAAAGAAGGACATTAAATACTTTTTTTCTAAAAGTTTAACAAATCACTATAAGGTCGGTGGGAAAAGCTAAAAAGCAAAAAAGTTGAGGGATTTCGAGATTACTTTCTCCTTCTTTTTGTTTAAACATACGTCCTTTTGTTTTTTTCCAAAGAAAACAAACTGCGTGGCTTCCAAGGTTACATCACTGCTGAATGTAAAGGTAGGATTTCCATATCATACTCAGGCTTTCAGCTGGAGAAAAACCAACTACTTTTGACTGTTGACCTGTTCAGCCAAAGGCTTGGTTTGACTGTTGACCTGATATGATGCACTAGTCACCATTGCTGATCTGGGTCAAGAAATTCTTGCTCTGAGTTTCTGGATAGAGTAATCACAGGGGCAGCTGGTCAAACTGGCCTAATAATTCTGGATGTTCTTGGAAGCTAAATGGCTTATGAATGTTGTTAGGAAGTTGATGGAGGAAAGGTATAATGAGAAAGGTATACATGCATGCATGCACAAGAGAGAAGGCAATCCCTTTCTTTGCTTGCAGCGTGACTCTGCAAAATGTTTCTTGTTTGAAGGCAAAGCAATCTGTCCTCAATTTCTTAGTTAGCTGCCCATCTCATGTAATCGTCCTGCATAAATCCTAAACATGACAAAGATCAAGGCCATCCAGGAAAAAGCAAATCTTTATTGGCTTCAAAGTTCAGACAGTCTCCCCTCCTTTTGTCTCTTTTTTTTTTTTCACTGCATACACAATTCATAAAAGGAGGGAAGCGATAAATGTGGCAAAAGAGGCCGTTTAAGTCGTCCTTCAGCGACTCTGTCAAAGCTCTTGAAGCCGACATACAGCATGCAAATAGCATGTAAGTTCTCAGTTAGCTGCCCATCTCATATAATTGTCTTGCATAAATCCTAAAAATGACAAAGATCACGGCCATCCAGGAAAAATCAAATCTTTATTGGGTTCAAAGTTCAAACAGTCTCCCCTCTTTTTGTCTCTATTTTTCACTGCACACACAATTCATAAAAGGAGGGAAGCGAAAAATGTGCAAAGGAGGCCATTTAAGTCGTCCTTCAGCGAGTCCGTCAAAGCTCCTGAAGCCGACATACAGCATGCAAATAGCATGTAAGTTCTAACCCAAACTTTAGGCCCACGAACCGATGGTTTATATGCATGTTCTTGGGCATGATGCAAGGCATTGAGTAATTGATTTCTTGGCAACCTATTCGGTGAAGACACAGAAAGGTTAAATGTGTTTCATGGTCTTCTTATTTTTCTGTTCTTGCCTCTTATTTATGTGTTTGTTCATGTCAGTTTTCGTAGATAGGAAGGTAGGGTCATAAGCAATTCCGAGGTTGATGAGCCTGCACTTTGCATTGTATAAATCATTTAAGCAGCCTTGTCAGTGGCTTGATGGTGTAATAAATTGAGAAAGTCACTTGCTGTGTCCAATTGTTTTCCCTTGTCAATCCCAAAATCTTGTGTCGAACTTATGTCCTCCCGAGAAAACTCGAAGTAAATACTCTATTCATGAGATCTGTTACCTGGTAAATGAAATTGCCCTTTTGTCCCCCTCACAACTTCTCTCTCATGATCATCCTGAGAAGAAACCAATGATTTCTGCAGTGCGGCAGCCCTGCCGAGAGACGATTGTGGCGATCGTATCCAAATGAGGTTGTCCTACAGTCCATTTGCACAGGTTTTCCTCTTCCTGATGGACTGGATGGACTATAGCTGCACAGATACTGTCCCAACTCACTTAGGCCTTCTTAACGTCCTTGTGAACAAGGTAAAATTCAGGCTTTTCCTGGAAAGTTTTTCATCTTGTATTTGGTATTGTTCACCTACTTATGGTTCGCTGTCCTCCCTGCAAATCTCCAGGTATGTTTCGATGGCATGCCCCAGATGTCATCAAAAGAAGTGAAGGCCTCTCTCAGGGAATTCTATGGTCTTTGTGAAGAAATCCATTTTTCCTCAATAAAAATAAATAATCAAATTTTTGATTTAAAGATTAATTAACTGAACAAAGAAAATTTTTTCTTGCAGCTGTTATATACCCTTCACTGAAGCAACTCGAAGGCGAGTTTGCCAGAATTAAAGGTATCAATACGGCAACCCCGGAGAGAATAGAAGGCAAGGGCGAGTTCTGCAATAGAGAACTGGAGAGAGACGATGAATGCGGGATATGCATGGAAAGTCACGCGAATACAGTATTGCCTGATTGCGGGCATTCCATGTGCATTAGCTGCTACAATAACTGGTGCTTGTTCGTTTTTGCTTTTGTTTGTTTTCTAACAGATTAGCAACATGTGTTGTGGTTCCTGAAAAAAGAAGAAGGGGATCTCTTGTCTGATCCGTGTCTAAATTCTCAGGAATGCACGGTCTGGTTCTTGCCCATTTTGCCGAGGCAGCTTGAGTGGAGTTACCTCAGCCGACTTGTGGGTTCTTATGAGTAAAATTGACGTGGTTGACGCATTTACTCTTGCCATGGAGAACCTAAGTAGTTTCTACCTTTATATTGAGAGTCTCTGTGTAATAATACCGGCACCACATATCCTTCTAGATTACATGATCTGACCTTGAGAAGGGCTTGTTTTGACTTTTGTCGTCCTTACAAATAAAAATGCGAGGAGTTATTGTACATAGTGTTGCAAGTGAACCAAGAAAAATTCTCCTTTTCAAATCTCTGTTTTAACTTGTGTTTGTGCTGTAATCTACCAGTTGAAAAGACTAGAAAGCTCTGGCTTGCACAGTTCATATGTCATGCTACATCAGTGCTTCAAGCACTTTGAAGGAGGCATTGTCCAAAACTTTGAAACATTAAAAAGCTAAGTCTGGCAGTGCCAATAATATAAAAGCTAACTCTTGCTGCACAGGCTGAGAGGTTTCAGAGGGAGTCCTGGAATTAACAATCCTCAACCATCCACTTACACAGTCACTCGTGTGACATGCTTGTTCTGAGTTTATGTTTAGATTACATCGTAGAACAAATCAGAACTAGAAACGAAGCCGATGAAGCAAGCAAGACACCAATTTTGATGCTTTTAGATTGGTGGTTAGTGTCTGACCAAAAGAAAAAGATTGGTGTTTGGTGCATGTTACCAAAGGTAGTCAAGAATTTAATACTGGTAAGTCCTGGTTGACTGATGTTACTCATGGTTTGAACTTGAATGTATCTTTCAGAAAATAAAGTAGAGGAGAAAGAATAGAACAGGTAAAGAAGCAACAGGCTGAAGCATCGTGGGAAGAGCATTGCCAGACCAGAGCATATTCTTGCTTTTGAATTACATTAAACAAAGGCAAGAAGCAAACACTCCACTAAGAGGAAGTTGCCTGGAGTCCATCCCCAAATTGTTAGTCACCAATCATTCTACCTGCAATTTAAAATAATTCCCCATTCCACATGAAGGGCTTTTCTTTAGTGGGCATTTTCCTTTCAAAGTCGACTCAAACTTTCATTCAAAAGCTCATTCTCTCAACCCCACTCTCAAAAGCTTATGCCCATAGTTGAGCTTATCAAACAAGAATTTTGAATGGAGAAAAACCAATCACATTCTACATCATCCCATGTATTGGAGAAAATGTTGGTTAATCCATTAAGAAAAAGGCCTCATCAAATGTTGTCAGTTACTCTCAAATCACGAGTCTGTTTGCTGCATAATGTGCAGTCCGTTTGGAAATCTTTACTTTTGTTGCTTCAGAAAATCTTAAGTGCTTATTGGTGCAAACAAAGGTCCATGGTTTTGTTTTGTCCTTTTGCTTATGAAGATGATTTTGCAGAAAGATGACACCTTATCAGGATTCAGCACCAGTGTGGGAGCAAAATAGTGCAGTTCTGGGCTCATCTATTTCCTGTTTGCCTTTTGCATTTGGGTGTAGCCTCAGTTAACCGAAACTAATAAAAAAAGAAAAAAGAAAAAAACTAGCTAGCTAGTTCCTGATTTTAAATCCAAGCTAACTCCTTTCTAAGAGATTCATTCATTATTCCCATGATTATTCGCCTATACCAACCTTTTAACTGTGACTTATTCTGGAGAACAAAACTGTCCTTTTTAATTGCAGGAAAGAATTGATTGGGTTATTGGGTTTGCATGTCATCTGCTAGGTCGCCATTACGAGTATCACTAATCATTAGGACCTAATGCTTCTTAATGACTTGCTTTATGCACTTGATTATAACAATTGCTGACCAATTACTATTGGAAAGAACCCCCTTTGCAAGTCTAATTTTTATGGTAAATCAGGCGTGCGAATCACGCTACACTGAGATGAAGACAGTGCATATACTTTGAGGTTTCTAATTTGACATTGACAGGGACGTTTTGTGCCCCTTGTGATTGTATTGTGCTTGAAGCTTTTCTGAGACCACAAGATTCCAGCACTTGCTGAAAAAGATAGGTTTATTTTTTTTATTTTGATTCTGGGGCATTCTGTAGTCAGTTTGATTACCAATCCACCCAAAATATTCTCTCATAAATGAAAATAAACCCACTCAACTCAAGGACACTAGGCCTTTTGAAGAAGTGGGAAATATGGGGCATCTGGGCAATGAAAGGTATCTGTATGTTTCCCACTTTTTTTTTTTTTACATTATTCTAAAGTTGATGGAATTAGGAGATGCAAAATTGGACAGATTTTGTGAGTGAGTGCAGAGTCTTGAGCACATGTCAAATCTGCAATAGTTCAGAGAAATGCAAAGTCAAAAAGAGGTCACCCAGAGGTGCCCTTGATCCTTTTTTATTCTTCTTCACCAATTGAACGTCCATGGCTTCAAGTGCAGGTGGTTGAATTCTTGACACCATTTGAAATGATCAGCTTAATGAGATGAATTCAAATGATCTCAACCATTCTCAGTTTCACTGCTAATCCATGCCTTCAATTATGTTGGAAGCAGATTCAGCAGGAAGATTTAAACATGCCAGACATTTTTCCTAAATTTTCAACATTATGTCTCCCATTTTATTCTGCCTTAAGAGATTTTTCGCAAGGAGATCAGCTTTGAACTGTCTTATGAAGTCGTGTATAAAGAGTAGCAGTTTGAGAAGGAACAGAGTACTCCGAAAAAGCATGTTAACAATGAATAATCAGAAGCTTCTTGGACTGTTGCTTTAGCATAAGGCGACACGAAGATATTTACGCGGAGAAGTTCGTTGCAGAAGGTGAAGTGAAGAGGCAGAATGACTTGGACCAAGTTCTCTTATGGTATCAGAGCTGAAGAAGTTGAGTTCAAATTTTATCAAGTTGTCTCACAAATTCTCATACACTCAATATAAGTTATTAATCCTCGCCGAATTTGGCAGTCTTGCATCCCACTTGCGTCTCATATAAAATGGGGTAATTACCGAAGCATACAGATCCATGCTATCGTACTGGTGTCTTAAAAGAATGGTATACACATTTTTACTCTTTGGTGAAGAAGAGAAATAGACTTGTTCACTTGAACAGTTGTTACAGTTACAACAAGATGCTTTCTCCACTCCGACATTCTCGTTGTTTCCCATCATTTTGCCTACATAAATCATAAACAACAGTTACACAGTTGTTGTCTGATTCTTCTCTCCATTTAGTCCAAACGCCAAAGTGCTCACTCTCTCTGCTCTCTCTACTCTCCGTTCCATTCCTCCATAAGGCTTTTATCTTTTTAAACTCACACACAATGTCATTTCATTTTCAGAGTTATACCCACAACAAAGAAAGGCAAAATAATTCTCGCATAGTTTCAGGGTTTTCTTCTTTAGACTTTCAACTTTTACTTTCCGCATTATCCTAATTTCGCCCCACCCATAAATTGACTTTCTTGCAAAATTGATGCACCTGAAATCTTTTGCAAAACTTACAAAATATGTTGACGTGAGAGAGAGAGAGAGAGAGAGAGAGAGAGAGAGAGAGAGAGAGAGAGAAGCCGAAAGAGGGGTAAAAAGCTGGCACGAGCCACAGGGATCGTTAGCTTAGCCGGCGCCAATGTTCGTTAAGCTTCCTCTTCCTCTTCCCCTAATAACCAAACAACAAACCCACCCACCCCATTTTCTTTCTTTTCAAAACTCACCAGGCCACCCACAGATCTTTCCCACTTCACAGTCTCTCTTTCTCTCTACATCTGCCTCTGGATATTTTTCCATTTTCACAGAAAGGGTACCTTTGTTTCTTGTCCATAGCTGTTCATATATATAGATTTGTATCTCTGGGAAGCTGAAATTTCCGGAGGATGATGATGGAGAGTAGCAAAGGCTTCTCTTCTCCTCGGAGAGACGCGTTCCCCGCCGGATTGCGCGTTCTCGTGGTCGATGACGACCCCATGTGGTTGAAGATCCTCGAAAGGATGCTCAAGGAGTGTTCTTATGAAGGTAATGGTTCGAAAAGAAAGTTCCAATTCTTGGTTCTCGGTCATCTGTTCTTCGCTAGATTCTGCAATAATCAAGAATCACCAAGTGTTTCTTTGCATGAGGCTCAGAAGGGACAGCGCTTAGCCTAAGGATAATGATGCTAGTCCAATTATTAATGCCGGGTGTTATTCCTTTGCTTCGGAATTCAGTCAAGATGAGATTCGTTTGAGTCATTGTTTTTGATATCCGATGTTCGAATGGATGACTTGACGGATAATATGTGAACCAAGGGTCGCTTGTTCAATTAGCAATGAATAGATGCATTTATACAGAAGAAAAAATGGCCTATCATTACTATCCCCAGGTGGTCATTTAGGAGCTAAAATGGCCATGGTTGAAGACGGTCAGAAACCGTTTCGACAGAAGTTCTTAAGCTCAGTAAAACATGTAAAGTGCTTCCTTGACTATTGTCCAGCAACCTAGTCTTTCTGACAAAAGTTCCATGCTTTAAATGTAAATAGTTGTGATTATATGTTTGTAACTTCGTACACACTAGATACATATTATGGGTAAAGAAATGCGTGTATCAAGTCGTTGGGCGCCTTTGTGAATGCAAAAATCCACTAAATTTGACGCATTTTTTTGGAGTTTTTAATGCGTGTACTTACACATATGTGCGAAGAGTGCTGTGCATGTGCTAGTTAGTCATTAAGGGCATAGAGTTTGATCTATAGCTACAATGAAATTATCTTGCATGATCCTGGGCACCCGAAACCCTAACTTTTACAATCATTAGTTCTTGGGAACAATTGCGTGAAGGATATTGGAGAGTTTCTCTGTTCATCTTTTAAACTGGCTTACGAAATGGCTGACGGATTCTAATTTATTAAGAGATTCCGAACTTATCTGTCAACTGAAAGACCTCTTGCGTGATTGATTTGGTTTTTGTGGCTTCGTTTATGACTACTCAATAGTTGCTCTTACATTTAAAGGACAAACCTGAACTTTGTGCCCCTTATAAAGGCCAAAAGCTCATTTTTGGTCTTGCCTAGATTGCTGCCAGAGAACTCATTTTAACCCTTTCTTATTTGAGAATTGTCGTGCACACTGAATTTTGCAAGTGTTGTTGGAGCACACTCTACTCAACACACTCTCAAGACCCCTACACACACCCACACACCCCTTGGACTTTTACTCACACACTCTTTTGGACACTCAAATGAGGAGCAACTTGCTCCTATTTATAGGATGGAAAGTCAGTGACTTTTCTAACTTTCTACACTCTTCTAGAAGTATTATTATTATTTTATTACAGCCTCACAACTAGATTTCTATGGAGAAGTCTGTTGGAGTTATGGATTTTGCTAGAACATTCTAGAGAAGGGAGAGATCTAGAGAAATCCGAGAGAGAGAGGCGTTTGACTACTCTCTCTCGATATAGTAGCCATGCCAATATTGCTTTTGGACTCTTCAACTGTCTTCCTCCATTCAACATATTGCGAAGCTTCCTCGGATGTGGATGGCTCTATGGCTCCATCTTCAGTTACTTCTCCTCTTTGCGACTTTCCATCGGACTTTTTGAAGCTTGGGTTTCTGCGGTGTCAATTCATTCTACCCTTTAGTCTCCTTTTCCTTCTTCTCACTAGATTCGGTCTTCGTATTCGACATATCTCCTCTAAGAATTTTGAGATTGGAACTCATGCGGTCAACCTTCTCATTTGTGACTTTCATTTCGTGCTTCAACCGATTCAATCCCATCCGAAGCACTTCAATGTAGACCTCTTGATCCTTTTCCTCATAAAATTTCTTTCCCTTGATCTTATTCCACCGATCCTTACACCACGGGATGTAAGGTGTAGATGGCCTCCTTTTCTCAAAGAAAACTTTCTTTTTCTCCTTCATTTGTTCGTTGTCTCTTCCGATATGATTAAAGGAACGTCATATTAGGCTTGAGGTCCTGAAGCTTTGCAGCTTCTTGAACTCACATCGGAACTTCTCTAGCTCCCTATCTTTTGCCTTGAGCTCTCGATCCTTCTGCCTTATCATCTCATCCCTCTTTTTCAACATATTCTCCATCTTTGCCTTCTCAACTTTCAGTTTCTTTATCATCTCCTACATCTCTAAGTTTCTTTTCCTCTATTATTTATTTTTAGTTCTTCCTTTTGTTATGTTGTGATAGAATTAATTTTAACTCAATTATAAAGCGGTTGTAGCTCTTTGTTTTTGCACTTGAAAGTTCCATTCTTCTTCACTTTCAATCTCCTTCTTAAATGAAAATTTCCTTGTTTATAAACAAAATTGAAATTATTAACACCGTTTCTGCGACTTTTTTTGTCTTCATCGTCATTTCGCGATCAACATAAGCTCCCCCGGCCCGATAACCCTTCTCTTTGGTTGCCTTCTCCAATCTCCATGACTTTTCCATGGTTTGCCATCTTTTTTTCTATTTCTACAATTTTTGAAAAAAAACCCTCTTTTTTGTTCACTTTTTCCTTAATTGAGACCTTAGGGATTTGTTTATCTAAGGCTTCTTGGTTTATATATTTTCCAACTTTGTTAGAGTTGGCTCATATGCCCATCCACGGGTGAGTGATCATTTTTTACCGTTCTTTCTTCGGCCTTAATCCATGAATTATTATTCTTCTCATTCTTGTCTCGAGATGGCATTCGAGGATCTAATTTTGAAATTTCTTCGCAAATAGATTTAATATTAGAAAAGTATTGACTCACCGTCATACTTTGTTGCGAGACCGAGAGGAGCTCGTTCTCTAGGCGTTGTAACTTGGCATCGTTTGTCCTTGCAAACAGTGTCGCCAAGTTATCCCATGCCTCCTTTGGGGTCTTCGCACTTGCAATAATTCATCTTCAACAGTTATGGCAAGAACATAAAGAGCCTTTCCTGATTTTATGTTCCATTTTCTTAATTCGCTATCATTCGTGGGTGGTGTGGTGTTGCTCCCGCCAACGATATCCCACAAATCTTGACCTAGCAAGTAATATTGCATGTGGGTACTCCAATTATTATAATTTGAGTTGTTGAGCTTCTCGACGCCACTTACCGAACTCGAGAAATCCGCCATCGTGACTTGAGTATAATGCCCTGCACTATACCAAGTAAGCCTGGTCCCGGACCAACCGACTTCACAATCCTGGATTGTGCACTGGTAGAACTCCGACGTACTCCGCTCCTTGGCTCGACGAATTTGACCGCCTACTCATTTACAATGGTCCTCGACCACTGTCTTCGCACAGTTTCCGACAACCTTGCTCTGATACCAATTGTTGAATCTTGCGGAAACGTGGTACAAATATACTTTACAAAATATAACTTTCACTATTACAATATTTTCTCACACCACATACAATACTTGGACAACTCTACACAATTTCTCTCACACTCACGTGCATATACAGCACACTCTACTTAACACACTCTCAAGACCCCTACACACACCCACACACCCCCTTGGACTTCTTACTCACACACTCTTAGTTGGACACTCAAATGAGGAGCAACTTGCTCCTATTTATAGGATAGAAAGTCAGTGACTTTCCTAACTTTCTACACTCTTCTAGAAGTATTATTATTATTTTATTATAGCCTCACAACTAGATTTCTATGGAGAAGTCTAGAAGTGGCGCAGCTTATGGATTTTGCTAGAACATTCTAGAGAAGGGAGAGATCTAGAGAAATCCAGAGAGAGAGAGGCGGTGCTTTTTCTCAACAGTGCACACTGAGATTTTGCAAGTGTCTCACGTTCTGCTTCTCCTCTGTTGTGCTTTCAGTTACCACGTGCGGTTTAGCAAGAGATGCCCTGAAACTGCTTCAGGAAAGGAAGGGTGGACATGACATTGTTATTAGCGATGTTAACATGCCTGACATGGACGGCTTCAAACTCCTAGAACTTGTTGGCCTCGAGATGGATCTTCCTGTAATAAGTCGGTACTTTGTCGCTGCATATAAACCATTTTTCTCCTTAACACCATTAATATAGTCGACAAGTACTGCTCCTTGAACTCACTACGTGAAGTATCTGTCTTTACTTGAATGGACAGTGATGTCTGTGGATGGAGAGACGAGCAGAGTTAAGAAGGGTGTCCAACACGGGGCTTGCGATTATCTCTTCAAGCCCATCAGAATGAAAGAGCTCCGCAACATATGGCAACACGTCTTTCGAAAGAGGATCCACGAGATAAGGGACATTGAGAGTCATGAAGGTCTTGAAGGTCTTCAGGTAACGAAAAGCAGGTATGATTAGTTGGATGATGGGCAGAAAAGGAAAGACCTAGAAAATAAGCACGACGAGAAAGACTTGACCGATCCTTCATCTTCCACAAAGAAAGCTAGAGTAGTTTGGTCTGTTGATCTCCATCAGAAATTTGTGAGAGCAGTGAATCAGATTGGATATGATAGTAAGTATGAATTTTTTTGTTAGGACTTATCAAAAGCTCCTCTTTTTTCCTTGACAAGCAAATTGAAGCACACAAGCCAATATTTTTATTCCGGAAAGGATGTAACATGTCTTGTCTGTTCCGCAGAAGTTGGTCCCAAGAAAATACTGGATTTGATGAATGTTCCATGGTTGACAAGACAAAACGTTGCCAGCCACCTGCAGGTACATACCCTCCCTAAAATCTGGCAATGCTTATGCTAGTTTGCATTAAGTTCAATGCCTTGCTATTTTAACTAGTTTAGTTTATAAACAAGTAGTTGTTATCTAAAACTCATGTTGTAAACCAACACTAAACTGAGCAAGTAATTATAGACCACAGCTTGCATTTCTTTTCTTGTTCCATTGGATTGTAAAGGCAGTGACGATCTTGCTTTATGCAGAAGTACCGGCTTTACTTGAGCAGGTTGCAGAAGGAAAATGATCTGGAAATTTCTTCTGGTGGGATGGAGTATTCGGATCTAAACCCACAAGGCACTGCCAGAGCATCGAGCCATTGGAACTCCATCAATTTCCTGTAAACTGATCCTACAAATGGCAACTCGGAACTTGCTCTTACAGAATTTGGACTCCAGAGACAATAAATTCCTCACCAGAGGGACTGTCATCACCGAGACATCTGGTCGAGGAATCAGTCTCTCACTCTCTACGCTGGAGCAGGAAATGGAATTCACAGCGTTTGATATTATTACCCCAAGATCGTACTCCAGGAGAGAAATTCCAGGAATCCAAAACTTGCCCCGCATCATCAGCCATATTAATGGATTCAGGTCCATAACCATGGTTCCAATGTACGGGATCAAAACTTGCCACGCATTATCAAGCTGCTCTTGGCCATAATTCGCGGGCTGACTCCTTTCTTCCAACTTTTCCTTTTCCTTGCCTTCTTTCTCCTTCTTTTTTTTTTTTTTTTTTTTGAGAATTTCTTTCCCTTCTTTTTGGGTCTAGGCGTCGTGGTCCACACTAGAACCTGAGAAAGAAACGGATTCGACTGGTGTGATTGAGCTCATCTAAAAGAGAAAAGCATTGCAAGAGTCTTAAGCTCATTCAAAGGATGACAATTCAGCCGTTCCAATAAATATCAATAGAAAAATCGTTGACGTGGGTGTGAACTGTCCTACATGGCACGGTTGGCATGACATAAATAATTTTTAAATATTTTTGAATTTTCTTATAATTTTTCTTTTTTCTCTTCTTTTTTCTCATATGAAAAGAAAATTGAAAATTATCCTGAATCATATGTAATTTGATGCTAATTTCATATATACAAAAAGAAAAATTTTATGTAGGTAAGGTTTTATTTCGAAAGTGTAAAATTTTTCTTTTTGATAAACGTAATTTGTCAATCTAAGTCTCTAATTTTAAATTAGTCGAATGTTAACTAATTAGACTTTTGCTTACGCATGCTAAACAATAATGTTACTGTTGGGAATTAAGAAATACGAGCATCTTTCATTTTAATGTTTTCAAAAAATAATTCCGTTGCTCTTGTTTATTTTATAATCTATTTTAATATGTTGATATTTAATTTAACTGTACTGTTTACGATTGAAAAGAACCTGGCAATAAAATATAATAAGAAAAATTACTAGAAGTTAGACATGACAAATATTGTTTAATAAAAATATGTATTACTATTAAGTGTAAATTTTAATAAAAAATTGTTTAAATAAAGTGAAAACAAGTTAAATCCTTTTGTTATTTCCAAACGGAAACATAAACATAGCCAAACGACACCCCAGTTTGCCCTGACCATGGCTTATTGGATTTTTTACTTTTATCATGTTTCTAAATATTTGTCCTGCTAGTAAAAGTAAATCGCCATATGTGTAGGCAATCTTAGATTTAGAATGGAAACTCTTTGAGATAGTTATATTTAATATGGAACGCCTAGCATAGGAGGACATCAAATACTTTTTTCTAAAATTTTAACAAATCAATGCAACTATTCTTAAGGTCGATGGGAAAAGCTAAAAGCCATGTTGGGGGCTTTAAGATTACTATCTCCTTTTTGTTTAAACACGTCCTTTTGTCTTTGCAAGAAAACAAAGTGCATGGTTTCCAATGTTACATCACAGCCAAAAACCAACCAATTACTTTTGACTGTTGACCTGTTCAGCCAAAAGCTAGGTTTGACTGTTGACCTGATATGGCATGCCAGTCACCATTGCCGATCTGGGTCAGGGAACTCTTGCCCTCCGAATTTCTGAATAGAGTGATCACGGGGCAACGGGTCAAACTGGCCTAATGATTTAGCATGCTTTTGGAAGCCAAATGGCTTATGAATGTTGTTAAGAAGTTAATGGAGGAAAGGTATAATGAGAAAGCTACACATGCATGCACGCGCGAGAGAGAAGGTCATACCTTTCTTTGCTTGCGGTGTGACTCTGCAAAATGTTTATTGTTTGAATACAAAGCAATCTGTCCTCACTGCCTATCTGATATAATTGTCTTGCATAAATCCTAAACATGACAAAGATCAAGGCCATCTAGGAAAAATCAAATCTTTATTGGCTTCAAAGTTCAAAGAGTCTCCCTGTCTTTTTTTCTTTTATTTTTTTCACTGCACACAATTCATAAAAGAGGGAAGCGAAAAAAGGTGGCAAAAGTGGCCATGTAAGTCATCCTATAGCAAGTCTGTAAAGCTCTTAATGTGACATCTCTGAATTAACTCACTCAAGATATTGTTCACTTTGACTTATCTTATATCAAGCCTAATGGTTTTTTCCTTTGGAGTACAGATAGATATTTTCTTAGGAGGTCACTCGTTATGATAATACTCTAACTTGGGCTTACTTAACTTAAAAATTCCAAAACAAAGCTTGTTGTTATATCAAAAGTGTACTTGTGAGTCAATTCAAGTTTTTACATATATGTTTCATAATCATTCTCCTCTCGTTTGGTGCGCATTCGGTTTATTCATACCCCATTTGCCATCCTAAAAGCCTACCAAGAGCAGTTTTTTGTCTAGGCCCCCTCTCTGCTAGAGAGTCTCTAGCCCTAGCGAACACTTTTGTCAGATCGGGTAGTTATAGGCCCACCAGCTTCGATCTAGTTCATACCCAAACCATATACCTACTGGAGGGAGTCCCTCTTTGATACCATATTGTGACATTTTTGGATTAACTTACTTGATATATTGTTTGCTTAAGCTCGTCTCATACTAAAACTCACAGTTTTGTCTTTTGATGTACATATGGAGTTTACCTATCCTAATAGTACTCTAGCTTGGATTCACTTAACTTTAGAGTTCCAAAACAAAACTTGACATTACGTCAAAAAGCACTTATGTGAGTTAAATTTTAGTTTTCACATATATATGTTAGAATCACTCTCTCTCTCTCTCTCTCTCTCTCTCTCTCTCTCTCTCTATTAGATGCACAATTCAATTCATTTTTGCCCTATTTGCCATCATAGAAGCCTACCAAGAGTCGCTTCTTGCCTAGGCCTCCTCTCTAGCCCTAGCGACCACTTCCTACGCTTGTTAAATTAGATCATTACGGGCCCACCAACTTCCACCTCATTCGTCCTCGAACCATACACCTATTGGAGGGGGTCCCTCTATGATACCATGTTATGGTATTCATGCATTAACTCACTCGAAATACAGTTCGCTTTGACCTGTCTCATACTAAAACTTACAATTTTGCCTTTTGGCATATAGGAAGGCACTTTTCCAAGAGGTTACCCATAGTGCTCTAGTTTGGGCTAATTTAACTTTGAAGTTCCTAAGCAAGGTTAACATTTATATATATTAGAATCGTTTTCCTCTACCATTTTAGAGGTCTGCCAAGAGTCACTCTTTGTCCATGCCCCCTCTTTGGCCCCAACGATCACTCCCCACCCTTGTTGGACCAATTGTTACACTTGAAGCCGACATATAGCATGCAAATAGCATGTGAGTTCTAACCCAAACTTTAGGCCCACGAACCGATGGTTTATATGCATGTTCTTGGGCACGATGCAAGGCATTGAGTAATTGATTACTTGGCAACGTATCCGATGAAGATACAGAAAAGTTAAGTGTGTTTCATGGTCTTCTCATTTTTTGTTCTTGCCTCTTGTTTATGTGTTTGTTCATGTCAGTTTTCGTAGATGGGAAGGTAGGGTCACAGGGAATTCTGAGGTTGATGAGCCAACACTTTTCATTGTATAAATTATTTAAGTTGCACTGATAGTGGCTTGATGGTGTCATAAATTGAGAAACCATCTGCTATATCTAGGGGTGAGCATGGTCCGGGTTGGGTCGGTCCACCCCCTAATCCTAGGACCAACCCGCATAGTGTTAGTCCTCAATTTTTGGGATCAAGAACTGACCCTATTGAGCTTGGACTGAGGACCGGACCGACCCAATGGGTTTGGTCTGGTTCCAAGGTCAACTCGGAACCAACTGATAATTTTTTATTTCCTTTTTTATACTCCTTAAAAAAGCGATCAAGGATTGGACTACCCAATGGGTTCAGTCCGATTTCAAGGTCAACCTAGGACTAACCAATAATTTTTTATTTCATTTTTTGTACTCTTTGAAAATGCAACAGAAGACCGTATCCACCCAATAGGTTCGATGATGAGCAAGGTCAGCTAAGAAAGACAAGTGGTGAGGGTCAAGTGGGCTGAGCATCGAACATAATGAGTATTGAATGTCGAGTGGGGAGCAACAAGCCAAACGAGTATCGAGTGGCAAGCGACACTAGTGACCCAAAGCAAGCGATGCGAGTGTCGAGTGGCGAGAGAAGAAATTGTTTTTTTCGATTTTAACAAATTGAAGACTAAGAGGACAAATAAGACAAAAAAGAACGAATACTAGAGAATACTAGAAGAGGATGCCATAAGGTACATTTTTGGATGCCGTGAGGACTCCTCACAAAAATATTTTTCTTCTTCGTAAATTATGACTATTGACGCCGTAAAAGACATTAAAAACCTAAGTTATTAAATAACAATGTAAAATTACTTAAACTCCTCATTAAAAAGCTGTTTAATGTTATTGACGCCGTTTATTTTAAGGTTTTCTCTATATAAAAAAATTATAAATAATATATTAGATATATAAATATAAATATAAATATATATAGTCAAGGTTTGTCCGGGTTGGACCGACCTGAAACTCTCAGGACCGAGGACCGATTTGCACAATGCTGGTCCAAGAATTTTAGGACCAAGGATCGACCCAGTCTCCCTAGGAATCGGACCAGGACCGGTAAGGTTGGGCCGGTCTGGACCGATGCTCACCCCTATATATCCAATTGTTTTCCGTCGTCAATCCCAAAATCTTTTTTCCGAATTTATTTCTTCTCGAGAAAACTTGAACTAAATCCTCTTTCATGCGGTCTGTTATATATTAAAAAATGAATTGCCCTTTTGCCCCCCTCACTGCTTCTCTCTCACGATCATCCTGAGAAGAAACCGATGATTTCTGCAGTGCGGCAACCCCCGCTGAGTGACAATTGTGGCAATCGCATCTAAATGGGGTTGTCCTACAGTCTATTTGGACAGCTCTTCCTCTTCCTGATGGAGTGGATGGACAACAGCTGCACGGATATACTGTCCCAACTGACTTAGGCCTAGCTGACGTACTTGTGAACAAGGTAAAATTCAGATTTTTCCTGGAGAGTTTTTCACCTTGTTTTTGATGTTGTTCACCTTCTTGTGGTTCTCTGTCCTCCCTGCAATTCTCCAGGTATGTCTCGTCGGCTTGATGGCATGCCCTGGATGTCATCAAAAGAAGTGAAGGCCTCTCTGGAGTTCCAAAGTAAAACTTATTGTTACATCAAAAAACGATTCCGTGAATTAATTCAAGTTTTCATATATAAATTCTAAAATCGTTTTCCCTCTATTTGGTTCATTTTTACCTCCCTCGTTCTCCTAAAAGCTTGCCCGGGGCTGCTCCTTGTCCAAACTCTCTAACCCCATCAACCATTCCCTGCCTTGTTGGACCGGGTCCCTACAGAAGGATAGAAAGCTCTGGATTGCACAACTCATATGCCATCATTGCATCAGTGCTTCAAGCACTTTGAAAGAGGCATTGTCCGAAACTTTGAAACGCTAAAAAGCTAAGTTTGGCATTGCCGATTACATAAAAAGCTGACTCTTGCAATGTAGGCTAGGTGGTTTTGAGAGGGACTCCTGGAATTAACAATTCTCAACCATCCATTCACATAGGCACTCGTGTGACATGCTTGTTCAGAGTTTATGTTTATAGTACATCCTAGAACAAATAAGAACTAGAAACGAACACCTGATAAAGCAAACAGTACACCAATTTTGATGCTTTAGGTCGGTGTTGAGTCTGACAAAAAAAAAAGTACAGAAAAATTGGCGGCAGGTGGCATGTGGCTTGTGGCCAAAGGTAGTAAAAACTTTAATTCTGGTAAGACCCGGTTGACTGATGCTATTGATAGTTTGAACTTGAATATATCTTTCAAGAATTGACCTCTGTTACCTAGGCATGATCTCCTCGGACTAATTTAGAGTTTTTAACATCATGGGTAAGGGGCATCTGACTTGAAATGATTGGGCCTCTGGTGAAAACGGGTATGGATTGAAAAGCGAGTTTGACTTTGACCGTTTCTTAGTGATTTGGCGCAACTTCCATACTAGAATCCGACAATTGGACCAGTTTAAGCAATCGTACTCTTCAGACTAATTTTCAGACTAATTTATGCAGCTGTAAGTTCCCAATGGTGAGAAATTGCTTTTGGGTAAGAGAACACCACGGAACCTTCCGGAAAAACAGAAAAATTAATGACTTTGCAAAATTTATTTATTTAAACAGTAGATCATATTTATGCCAACTATGAGATTTTATGCACACTATAAGCTCAGTGTGGATAGCCACTTTGGTGCCAAATATAGGCTTTGCATATTCTCAGAAAAAAAAAAATAATTTCCTTGCATGAGTCAGCATCATCATGGGGAGGAATTAGAAGAAAGAGTTCGAAAATCATAAATTCTTGGAAAGCTTTTTTCAGAAAATAAAATAAAGGAGAGAATAAAACAGGTAAAGAAGCAACAGGGAAGCATGATGGAAAGGGCATTACCAGACCAGAGCATATTCTTGCTTTTGAATTAAATTAAACAAAGGCAAAAAGCAAACACTCCACTAAGAGGAAGTTGCATGCAGTTCATCCATCTGCAAATTGTTTGTCACCAATCATTCTACCTGCAATATAAAATAATTTCCCATTCCACATGAAGGGCTTTTCTTTAGTGGGCATTTTCCTTTTAAAGCCAACTCAATTTTTTATTCAAAAGCTCATTCTCTCAACCCCACTCTCAAAAGCTTATGCCCATAATTGAGCTTATCAAGCAAGAATTTTGAATGGAGAAAAACCAATCACATTCTACATATCCCACGAATGGAGAAAATGTTGGTTAATCCACTAAGAAAAAGCCTCATCAAGTGTTGTCAGTTACTCTCAAATCACTTATCTGTTTGCTGCATAATGTGCAGTCCATTTAGAAATCTTTACTTTTGTTGCTTCAGAAAATCTTAAGTGCTTATTGGTGCAAAAAAAGGTTCTTGGCTTTGTTTTCTTCTTTTGCTTATGAAGATGATTTTGCAGAAAGATGCCACCTTATCGGCATTCAGCACCAGTGTTGGAGCAAAATAGTGCAGTTCTGGTCTCCTCTATTTTCTGCTTGCTTTTAGCATTCGGGTGTAGCCTCAGTTAACCGAAACTAATAAAAAAACGAAAAAAGAAAAAAGACTAGCTTGCTAGTTCCTAATACTAAATCAAAGTTAATTCCTTTCTAAGAGATTCATCCATTATTCCCATGTTAATTGGCCTATACCAACCTTTTAACTATGCCGTATTCTGGAGAACAAAGCTGTCCCTTTCAATTGCAGGAATTAATTGTTTGGGGTATTAGGTTTGCATGTCATCTGCTTAGAGGCCGCATCACGTGTATCACTAATTATTAAGACCTAATGCTTCTTAATGACTTGCTCTATGCATTTGATTATAACAATCGCCAACCAATTAATATTGGGAAGAACCCCCTTTTCAAGTCTAATTTTTCATGATACGACACATGGTAAATCAGGCGTGTGAATCACGCTCCACCGAGATGGAGACAGTGCATATACTTCGAGGTTTCTACTTTGACATTGACAGGGATGTTTTGTGCCCCTTGTGATGGTATTGTGCTTGAAGCTTTTCTGAGACCACAAGGTTCCAGCACTTGCTGAAAAAGATAGGTTAATTTTTTTTTTTGCCTTGATTATGCGGCATTCTGTAGTCAGTTTGATTACCAATCCACCTAAAATATTCTGCCATAAATGAAAAACACTTTATCACCCACTCAGCTCAAGTACACTAGGCCTTTTAAAGAAGTGGGAAATATTGGACATCTGGGACACCAAAGTTTTCTGTATGTTTCCCACTCTTTTTTTTTTTTCCATTATTCTAATGTTGCTTGAATGAGCAGATGAAAAATTAGATGGACTTTGTGAGTGAGCGAGTGCAGAGTCTCGAGCACATGTCAAATCTGCATTAGTTCAGAGCAATGCAAAGTCAAAAGGAGGTCACCCAGAAGTGCCCCTGAACTTTTTTATTCTTCTTCATCAATTGAACTTCCACGGCTTCAAGTTCAGGTGGTTCTGGCCTGTGACATGTTTCCTCTCTTATTGGTGAAGAAAGGAAGTGCACTTCTTAATCATCTGACAAAGGCGAAGAACGATTTTTTTTTTTTTTAATCTCAACCTTTATATATAAACCATAAAATATAAGATGGACGTGTCGATTCATCAACTAAAGGCGAAGATGATGCGCGACTGGATGCTCCATTTTTAATTTTCGGCCTTGTAGTCATGCTTGGCTTAATAATGCAGGGATATCTTGCCTTGCCATTCAGCGCAAAAATTATGTCTAAGCAAGAAAAAATCATTTGGGCACAGTGTTTGATGATCAGTTGAATTCTCGACATTATTTGAAATGGTCATCTTATCGAGATGGATTCGAATAATCTCAACCATTCTCGTTTTCACAGCTATTCCGTGCCTTCAAATATGTAAGAAGCAGATTCAGCAGGAAGAGTTAAAAACATCAGATATTTTTCCTCAGTTTTCAAGATTCTGCCTCACATTTTACTCTGCCTCATGAGATTTTTAGCGATGAGATCAGCTTATGAAGTAGTGTATGAAGCGTAGAAGTTTGAAAAGGAACAGAGTAGTCGGAATTAGCATGTTAACAATGAACCATCAGAAGCTTCTAGCACTGTTTTTCTTTTTTCTTTTTTAGCATAAGGCCACATGAAGATATACACCGCAGAAGTTCGTTGCAAAACGTGAGGTGAAAGAGGCAAAATGACATGGACCAAGTTCTACAAAAGATGGAAAATGTTGGGATAAACTCAATCTGCCAGAGCATTAAAAATGAATTGGAACACTGATAAGACGTCAAATCTAGGAATTTAGTCCACAAGGTCGGCTTTCCCATGATTTCATGGCCACTACTACCTTACAAATAGTAATCTCCTTGTTTAATTCTCATGATTTCTTTTTTCCTCTGCTTAATCTCTGAGTTTTCTTCTGCCATTGTGATTTGCGAGTCAACCATGGAATGATCGTTTCCCATCATTTCGCCTGTACAAATTTGTATTCTTCCTTCCCGTTAAACGTCGGGATCTGAACACGCAAAGATCCGATTAATACTTGCCGAATTTGGAAGCCTTTCACCTCATGAAAAAAAGGGAAAATACCGAAGTGTACATATCCGCGCTATCGTACGTGTCTTAAAAGAATGGTATATTTTCACTCTTTGCCGAAGAAATAGAAAGAGAATGGTTCACTTGAACAGTCGTCACGGTTCCAAGATGCTTTCTTCACCCCGACATTCTCTCGACAATGTCATCCCTTGCAGCCGGTTTGGTCTGATTCTTCTCTCCATTTAGTCCAAACTCCAAAGTGCTCTCTCTCTCTCTCTCTCTCTCTCTCTCTACTCTCTCATTCTCTGTTCTGTTCTCCATAAAGCTTTTCCTTTTTCACTTTCACACAATGTCATCTCATTTTCAGAATTATACCCACAACGAAAAGAAGAAAAGCAATATAATTCTCGCATAGTTTTCTCCTCTTAGGCTTTCACCCCGCCGGATTATTCTAATTTCGCCCCTCTCATATATTTGGCTTTCATGTAACATCGAGGCACTTGAAATCTTTGTAAACTTACAATATATGTTGACATTAGAGAGAGAGAGAGAAGCCGAAAGAGGGGATAAAAAGCTGACACGAGCCACAGGGACCGTTAGCTTAGCCGGCGCCAATATTCGTTGAGCTTCCTCTTCCTCTTCCCCTTATAACCAGACATCAAAACCCCCCATTTTCTTTCTTTTCAAAACTCACCAGGCCACCCACAGTTCTTTCCCACTTCAGACTCTCTCTCTACATCTGCCTCTGGATAATTTTCCGTTTTCCACAGAAAGGGTCCTTTTGTTTCTTGTCCCTAGTTGTTCATACATATAAGTTTGTCTCTCTGGGAAGCAGAGATTTCTGGAGGATCTTTTGTTGGCCTTCACTTTTGATTGATGATGGAGAGCAGCAAAGGCTTCTCTTCTCCTCGGAGCCACGGGTTCCCCGCCGGATTGCGCGTTCTTGTGGTCGATGACGACCCCACTTGGTTGAAGATCCTCGAAAAGATGCTCAAGAAATGTTCTTATGAAGGTAATGGTTAGAAGAGGAAGTTCCAATTCTATGTTCTTGGTCATCTGTTCTTTGCTGGATTCTGCAATAATCAAGATTCATCAAGTGTTTCTTTGTATGCAATTAGTTGTTCAATTTAGCGTTTCTGTGAGGGAATTCCAATAACCCCCATTTAAAGCCTTTGGATTTAGAAGCTGCAGTTTGTCCATGCATAAGGCTCAGAAAGGACAACGTTTAGCCTAAGGATACTGATGCCAGTCCAATTATTTATGCCGGGTTTCATTCCTTGGCCTCAGAATTCAGTCAAGATGAGATTCGTTTGAGTAATTGTTCCTGATATCCGATGTTTGAATGGATGACTGGAGAGATAATATGTGAACCAATTCAATTAGCAATGAATAGATGCATGTATAGAGAAGAAAAAGAATGTCCTTGTTGATTAGGCAAAGTATGTTTTTCATGATTTCAACAGCCTGAGATGAGCTCAAAGGTTGCGAGCTGCAACCATATTACTATTTATGCCCCAGTGTTTATTTAGGAGCTAAAATAGCCATGGTTGAAGACAGAAAACAGTTTCGACAGAAGTTCTTTAGTGCTTCCTTCAATTCCTACTGTCCAGCAACCTAGTCTTTCTGACGAAAGTTCCATGCTTTAAATGTTAATGGTTCCAATTATACGTTCGTACACACTAGATACATATTATGAGTAAAGAAATGCATGCATCAAATTGTTGAGCACCTTTATGAATGCAGAAATCCACTAAATTTGACGCATTCTTTTGGAGTTTTTAATGTGTGTACTTACACATATGTCCAAAAAGTGCCGTTGATGTGCTAGTTAGTCATTAAGGCCTTAGAGTTTGATCTATAGCTACAGTGAAATTAATTGCATCTTACACAACCTTGGGCACCTGAAACTTTAACTTTTACAATCGTTAGTTCTTGGGAACAATTGCGTGAAGGGAATTGGAAAGTTTCTCTGTTCACCTGTTAAACTGGCTTACGAAATGGCTGATGGATTCTAATTCACTAAGAGATTCCGAACTTATCTGTCAACTGAAAGACCTCTTGCGTGATTGATTTGGTGTTTGTGACTTAGTTTATGACTACTCATAGTTGCTCAAACATTAAAGGACAAACCAGAACTTTGTGGCACTTATACGGCCGAAGCTCATTTTTGGTCTTGCCTAGATTGCTGCCAAAGAACTCATTTTAATCCTTAGTTATTTAATAATTGTCATGCGCACTGAGATTTTGCAACTTTCTCACGTTCTGCTTCTCCACTGTTCTGCTTACAGTTACCACATGTGGCTTAGCAAGAGACGCCCTGAAACTGCTTCGGGAAAGGAAGGGTGGATATGACATTGTTATTAGCGATGTTAACATGCCAGACATGGATGGCTTCAAACTCCTAGAACTTGTTGGCCTCGAGATGGATCTTCCTGTAATAAGTCAGTACTTTGTCGCTGCATATGAACCCTTTTTCTCCTTAACACCATTAATATAATCGAGAAGTACCGCTCCTTGAACTCACTACGTGAAGTATCTGTCTTTACTTGAATGGACAGTGATGTCTGTGGATGGAGAGACGAGCAGAGTTAAGAAGGGTGTTCAACATGGGGCTTGCGATTATCTCCTCAAGCCCATCAGAATGAAAGAGCTCCGCAACATATGGCAACACGTCTTTCGAAAGAGGATCCACGAGATAAGGGACATTGAGAGTCATGAAGGTCTTGAAGGTCTTCAGGTAACGAAAAGCGGGTATGATTGGTTGGATGATGGGCATTTCTTTAGTGGAGAAGATATGTTGACACCGGGAAAGAAAAGGAAAGACCTAGAAAATAAGCATGACGAGAAAGACTTGACCGATCCTTCGTCTTCCACAAAGAAAGCTAGAGTAGTTTGGTCTGTTGATCTCCATCAGAAATTTGTGAGAGCAGTGAATCAGATTGGATATGATAGTAAGTATTAAATTTTTTTTTAGGACTTATCAAAAGCTCCTCTTTTTTCCCTGACAAGCAAATTGAAGCACACAATTTATTCCGGAAAGGACGTAACATGTCTTGTCTGTTCTGCAGAAGTTGGTCCCAAGAAAATACTGGATTTGATGAATGTTCCATGGTTGACAAGAGAAAATGTTGCCAGCCACCTGCAGGTTCATACCTTCCCTAAAATCTGGCAATGCTTATGCTAGTTTGCATTAAGCTCAATGCCTTGCTATTCCAAGTAGTTTAGTTTATAAGCAAATAGTTGTTATCTAAAACGGATGTTATAAACCGACACTAAATTGAGCAAGTAGTCATAGACCACAGCTTGCATTTCTTTTCTTGTTCCATTAGATTGTGAAGGCAGTGACGACTTTGCTTTATGCAGAAGTACCGGCTTTACTTGAGCAGGCTGCAGAAGGAAAATGATCTGAAAATTTCTTATAGCGGGATGAAGCATTCGGATCTAAACCCACAAGATGCTGCCAGAGCATCGAGCCATCAGAACTCCATCAATTTCCAGCAAAATGATGCTACAAATGGCAACTCAAAATTTGCTGGCAACAACTTGCTCATCCAGAATTTGAACTCCAAAAACAATGAAATTGACACCAGAGGGACTATAATCACTAAGCAATCTGGTCCAGGAATCAGTCACTCACTCCCTCCACTGGAGCAGGAAATGAAATTCACAGCATTTGATGGTATTACCCCGAGATCGTACCCTTGGAGAGAAGTTCCAGAAATCCAATTTCACCAAGAAAATGCTGGAAATCAACCAGAAGATTGCTTTGGTCACGTGTCTGGGCCTATGGGTGGCCTGCAGAATCATGTCCAAGTAGATGAACTACTACCCATCACTTCCATTAGTACGAGAGCACAACTGCCCAACCCAATCGAAACTAAGCCTTTGAATGTTGATTATGCAATCAACAGCTTTACTCGGGCAAGTCCGGTGAAAACGAGAATCAACTCTTTTCCCCTACCCATAAAAAGCCACATGGGAAATCAACAAGCTATTCAGCCCCCTTCAATCAACGCACCAATCATGGAAAGTCAGGGCTTTAACCCGAGCTGCATTACTGACTTGGAATCTTCCCGAAGGAACTTTTCTTCAACCGCCACTGAGTCACCTTTTACATCTCCCGATGAGGTTCTACAGGTCGGGTGGCTTCAGGATTACTCCACATGCCTTGGACTCCAAAACATAGAGTTTCCAGATTTCGGGGACCCAAGCATCATACCTGGAGTACCGGTGCAATTGTACACTGCCCTGAAGTTCGACTATGACCAACCCTCCGACCAATCGGAGTTACCTGTAATAAATCAAGGTCTGTTCATAGCATGACCGATGCTCTAGTAGGATTTGTCGCTTCTAGATTGTCTGCTGACCCATCTAAAAGTTTTGCTTCATCTTTAAGGATTGAGCTTACCATCATCCTAACAAGCTGTTAGGAGATTTAATTATGGAAACATGTACGATGGTGAAGATTGGCAGATGCTAAGCTAAACGAAGCTTGCTTCTCCAAGTTTGGTCGACATGCATCAGTGCATTAGGTTTGATATCGTGTGAAGGATGGCTAGCACACAGGTACATAGGTGCAGGTAATGGCTATGCCTGGCCGGCACTAAATCTTGGACACTTTGCAATCAAAGGAAAGATATTTAAATTATCAGAATACTCTCGCACCTCATTCTTCTATGCTTTTTCTGGCCACGGTTTGGTTTCGTTCATCTGTAATATTAATCTAAGCAAAATATATGTTATTAAGTAAACTGAGAGAAGTTTTAGGCACAAGTTGAGGAATGCAAAGGTGAACTAGGATTCGACCAGAAAATACAAGGCGTTGCAAAACTTTGCATTTCATAAATTAACAATACTATCAGGAATTTATCGACGTTCAAATAAACAAGTAAAGTACCAGCTTTTTTGGATTTTCTCAACGTGGCTGGCAAATTTAGCAACATGCCAATAATTTAAAAAATTATCAACTTCTTTAAAAATTTGATATAATATTAGAAAATAAAGAAAAAAACCTAAAAGAGAGAGAGAGACAAAAAAGAGAGAATAAAGAGGAGCCGCAGGGATGATGGCAGCGCCTCCCACGTGCCGGTGAGGGCTGCTGAGCCCTCACTGAATGTTGCGCGACTCCTCCCGATTGTCGGAGCCGCCCAACCCCCTATGTTGAGACCGAGTATATTTCTCTTGATTTGTTCATTTAACACAATGGTCAAGCGAGACATTGAGTTCCATGAGGAAAACTGCTTTTTTCCGTTTATTCTCGAGGGTTAAGGTTGTATCTACGACTTCCAAAGCGGAGCTTCAAAAAGTGCAACATGTAGAAAAGAAACGAGGAAGATCCAGAGTGATGGCGACAGTGATATATACAAGGTAGACTGGTTCAATTCTATTGTTCATGTTTAGATGCTCGGGTTACCGTGAAAGTGAAAGATTGATCTTAATGCCACGCATTTTTCCCGTGAAACGAGGATTAGACATCTATTGTCCTGTCTGGAACATCATGTCTTAGGTCTCACGGGTCTTGACTGTGTTATCCTGATGACATTTCTGGACCTACATAATGTCAAGTAATAGGAGCTGGAGAATCTCTCAAGGAGACAAGGAAAAGGGAAGATCTGAATTATGTGATGATACACTAAGCGCTTATAATAAGTATATGATAACCAGAAGTATGAGTAGAGTCGATCAGGACAAGCACGAATGAGGTTGGGCATCTAATTCTTTCGGAAGCTTCGCCTGTAGTTTACATAAGTTGAACACCAGTAATCACTGGTTGCGCACCAACTTGCTCACAAACCAAAAGTTAATCAACAAAAGCAAAGAACATGCTACCAAAGTTTTATAGATACTCAATTTGACATAGATACTCTGATGATCATTCCATGACACAAGGGTAAAAGCAAGCAAATTCCAACAGCTCTTGATCATGACCCAGCAGTGCCGTGTCCGCTTCATTTACAGTCACCCTTGCCTCCATTTCATGACCCTCTCTAGCATCTAGGAGGACCACACTGCTCTTCAACCTCTCATACCATTAAAGCCTGCACCAGACTGGAGCACTTGAAGAGATCTCCTATCACTCTTTGCCATTTCCCCGAATTCCTTGGCAGCCTTGGAGACGCCCGAAACCGCCCTGTCCCCTTGAAGCCTCCAGGCTGAGGACTTATCGCTCTTGTGAGCCTTCCTCGAGGCGAAAACTAACTCTTTCAGCTCCATCTTATGGTGTGCCTAGATCCTCGTCAACAAGGACCGGACAAAGTTCCCACCGAGTTTTCCAGCAGCCAAAGGACCAACCTTCTGCGTAAATTCACAGGTTGAGACATCAGAGACGGCCCAGATGAGGACCCCTGGCTCCTCCTCGCCACCTTCGGCACGCACTTCCAAAGAAGTGAGACAGCTTTCATTCGTGTCATGTTCTCTATGAGCCCACGGCACTAATCTTTTGCCTTAAGTTAGGCAATCCTCAGGGTGATGAAGACGTGCCTGCTTGAAACGCAGCTGGACTTCAGTGCCGACTCTTCGGAGGGCGGAAAATCCTGGCCACGTTTAACACAGGCTGGATAGGTTTAAGGGTGGGTTCGAGGGCCTTAAGAGCCCAGGACTTGACGAATGTGCTCAACATAGATGCATCGCCCAACTTGTGAGAAACGCATAAAGCGAGGGCAATCGCAGCTCACCCAACGAAGGTGGCTTGAACTGACAACAGCCTGACTGTGGCTGATTCCATGTCAATGGAATAAACACCAAGGAGAAGGAACCTTTTCATCATCTTGATGTTGGGTTGGTGAAGAATGCTTGAGAGTGGACATTGGGCGTAAGCTTCAACAAAGTGAATCCCACTAATAATCATATTCAGATGAAGAATTGTCCTTGATTCTTCCAGGGACCGGATAGAAGCAGCTTAGGGTGTCCGATGACGATATCCTTGGCCACCAAGAATAGTACTCAGGGGCTTTGGCTTGGACTCAGAGATTGCGATCATCTTTGTCATGTAACTTTGAGTAGAACAGAACAACAAGGACATGGACAAGTGCTGAGAGTTGGTCCTAGAGAGAGTTTGATACTCTTCAAGTGTCAGGGAGTTGAAAAGCAAGGCTTTGCTGGTTTGTATAATCCCAAGTTTCAGTTCCATGTCCGTCGGAGGGAAAGTCTTTGCTTCTGCTGTGATGCATCTGGTGATATGCGCAAGAAGTTTGATTGACAAGCAAGAGAAGACCTGCCTAATTGTATTTAATAGAAGAAAGCTTCAAGAAAGAGAGAAAAACAACTAGAGCTGATATTGCCCCGTTTTACCGTGAGTGACACTCACGGGTAAAGGTACGATTTTTGCCCATCTGGAATCAAGAGGCAAAACCCGTCAATTTTTGGCCTGTGACGATCTTATCACGTTATCGTATCCACTGAACAGCTCGATCGTACAATACGTAGTTCACGAATGCAGGGACATTAGGAAAGTCATCAAAAAGGCTACTTAAGCACTTGCTCTTTGCAATTATAGCAAACAACCTAGCAAACAATAATGGTTCGACAACCAAATCTTGTGAGTCACCCTCCACGACAAATAGGCTTCTCTTTCAAGAATCAAACAAAAACTCAGATCTGCACTTCGGAAAGGCTAAATATATGAACTCGCGAAGAAGTGAATGATGTGGCAGATAGAACGAATCACCTTAGGGTTGAACTCAAGTCCTGTGAACTTAATCTCCTTTATGCGAAGTTCATTACTTGTCAAAAAACCTGGTCCTACATTGGCCAACCTGTGGCATATTGTACATCATCCACAAAGCCTATGCATATACAAACGACTCTGTTTTGACCTACATGGAGTTCTTCCTTTGGCAAACATTTCCTCGGAAGATCAGGTTCAATGCTAAATACAGTTTTTCAATTACGTTACAAGTACCTGTTTTTGGGTCACAGAAAGATGATATCATGAACTAAAATGTGGATCAACATACTGCTTCATCTCCCCACTCCTATAGAGGGTCATTTACATTTCCCTTACTGCTGCCACGGATGATGGCTAGCGTCTCAAAGCAGTTATTTTTTGAATACAGGTATAAACTAACCCTCCCGCACTAGTGCGAGATTGCTTTTCATTATCTTCTATACAAGTACATATATGCAAGTTGGTGAGCAAGATCAAAATTCTCAATACAGGAACACTGAAACTGAGTCACAGCCAAGCTCAGATTTTGCACTTATGCTAAGCCTTTGTTATATTCCTCAGGATCGAAAAATTTGGATAAGGCAGTCTGTCATCTTCTATGCAGATCAGATACAGTTGAAAGGGATTTTAACCTTTATTTCCTTCTAAACAAGAAGTAGATTCACAGTCACTGGACATTGATATCCAGAATCTTGCCCCTAGAACTGGCCTTGGGTATTGTTATGTACAACACTCCATCTCTCACCTCTGCTCTGATATTCTCAAACTCCACGTTCTCCGGCAATGCGATCCGGCTGCTGTACCTCCCATAGCTCTTTGCGGACCACTCCTCTTCCTCTTCCTCTGCCACCGCATTCTCTGCAGTCCTTTTGGGCGACTTCTCGGCCTTGACCACGAGCATCTTCTCCTCAACCCACAGCCTCACGTCCTCCTTGGTCATTCCGGGCATGTCAAACCTCATCTTGTACTCGCTCTCACCTTCTTTGATCTCCCACGGCGTCCTCCCTCGGCTGTACCCATCGCCACCGCTCGGCAGGGGCGAAGGCCAGGTACCCGAGTAGGCAAACGGGTCCTCCATTACCCTCTCCATCGTCTCCATCATCTGTTGCACCGTCCTTGCAGTCGGAAACCTATCCCATAAACCTGCCCAACCAGAAGGATTTTCATTATAATTGAGCTCCCAAGTTATCTACGTCCGTGAATGTCCACATGACCCATCAAGCTCCTCGAAAGCTTTAACCTTGCGCATCTCTCTGCGTCAAATTCACTTAAATATTCAATGTTTCGATGAAGTGCGCACGTGAGATTGCTTCGAAACATCTCTCTGCCAAAGCGTCCGTCGAATTCACTCAAAGATTCAATTTTTCTATCTAAGTGCGGACTTGGTGCCTAATTCTACCTCAATCGGAATGAGAAAATGAAGGGGTCGGTGGCGGGTGGGCAACTTACCAACAGGAACGACGGGGGCAGTTCTTCTCTTGGGCTGAGCCTGAGCCTGAGCCTGAACCTGAGACTGAGACTGAGACTGTGGTCGGCGCATGCCGTTGGTGTTGCCTCTCTGAAGGTGATCGAGGCTGTCCCTGCCACCATTCGCCGTCGCCTCAGCCCTGATCCCTCCACAGCGCGCGGCTCTCATCGGCGCGAACGCGACAGAGTGCAGAGGGCGACGATACGAAGCGGGAGCATTGGTCGCCACCACCGCCGACGACGGCAGAGGGAGGACGATGGGCTCGAGGCGGGTGCACAGCGACCGCGACATCATTCGGGCTCGTTCGAACGGATCAGCTGCAAGAGAAAGAGAGCAGATTTTGCAGAGATCGATGCCTCACAGGAGGTGCGCGAGAGAGCTTATAAAGGAAGGAGACGGACATTCGAGAGAGATATGGAGAACAGGAGGATGGCGGTTCTGGAACTGTCCGGAAGAGGGAGAGAGTCGGGAAGTGTTTCTGCGTTCGTGGACGAGGAAGTTGGATTGCGCGGGACCACCTTGTTCAAACGACAGCGACGCCAAAACGAGCTTCTTCTTGTTTCTTTCTATTCTCTTCTGTACCATTCTATGGTTTCTTCTTCTTTTTCCCTCTTTTGGTAAACGAAAATGGTCTCTGTAACTTTGGTTAATGTATATTGTGGTCCTTGGACTTCAAATTTTTTATTCAATGTGATTCTTGGATTTAGCCTAATATGCAATGCCGTTTCTAAACTTTTAATTGTTCAATTAATTTATAGACTTTTGATATATGTTAAATTTAATTTATGGACTCTATGAAAATATTCAAAATTATCCCTAAAGTTGAACTAATGGAAGGACAATATGAACATTTTTAGTCAATCCATGGCCTAAATTTAACATGTGTCAATATTCTAAGAACCACAATAAACAAAGTAAATATTTAGGAATAACATTGTACATTGAATTAAATTTAGGAACAATATTGAACAAACTCAAAGTTCAAATTTCACATTAGTCATTAAGTCAAAGTTCATGGACCACTTGTGTCTTATCCCTACTCTTTTTCAAATTTCACCCATGTTTATAAAAATAAAATGACAGAAGATATCTCTCATTCTTGAATTTTATTTTTGTTTTCAATTCGTTTCTTGAAAATGTTTATTTTTTTTTTGAAATTATAACTTCCATTAACAAAGATGAAGGGAGATAACATCATAAATGCATTTAGTAAAATTTCTATTTCGAGAAATAATTTCTTTTCAGAAATAATTTTTTTATATTTTTATTCCCTAGAACAATTTCTGAGTAAAATAATATGTTTGGTCACAACAACAAAAAAAAATTATTCTCAGAAAAAAAATAAAATAAAAGGACGCGTTTGTACGACCTACAAATTTTTTGTAACGTAAAATTTCTTTTAATTTTTTTAATAATTTTCTTTTTTTTTTTTTTTATTCTCTTCTTCTTCTTCTTCCTCCTCCTCCTCTAGCCAATGGTAGTGATGACGGTCAGAAGTGGCTAGCGATCAGCATTGGTGATCGCGACCGGCCGGGGCCAAGCGGGTGGCGGGCGGCGACCAACAACAACAACCGGTTAGAAGAGGAAGAAAAAGGAAAGAAAAAAAATGACTTATTCTAAAAATTATTTCCCAGTATAAGAAGCTACTTTTTTTAATTTCTTATTTTTGTTTTAAATCTATATTCCATGGCTACTTTTATTTTCCGAGGAATAAAAAAATTAATTAACTTTACTAAACGGATTTACGTTTTTTTTTAATCCGAGGAATAAAAGAATAGAAATTTAGAGAAATAAAAACATTACCAAACGAAGTCTAAGAGGTCATGGAATATCACACGAGCACCCACCATGATCAATAGGACTTTTATAACGAAGGGAACAAGTAAAACGAGTAGACAGTGACGAGTGATAGCCATGAGCTAATTGCTCTTTTCTTTCATCCATGGTGAGGCGAGGTTCAACCGTCGTCCTCTTGAGCAACAAGGGTCATGACCCTAAGCTCCACTCAAGCATGTCCATTGTGTCAAATGACAGTTGTGCACGACTGTGACGATATCTCCCCCCGAGTATATATTTAATTTTTCTATATGTATCAATCCAATGTCACTTTTGATTTTATATTTGGCCAACAAAGCACTGTAGTTGGAGGACTCTGCTGAAAAGAGCACTAGAGATTGGATTAACCAAGAGCCAAAAGTTCAGAAATCAATGGTGTATGAATATGACAGAGCACAAAGTGCTAAACATATATTTTATGTTGACCCCATATCTCTTGCTTCAGGGTACAAATATCCCCTGAAGTGGCGGTCAATTTGTCATACGTAGCTTCTACTCAATGCTGTTTTCTTTTTACCTTTGCTGAGCAGATTTGAACTGCTGTCGATGCACGTCTTTCATTCGGTGTCAAAAGGCAAAAAAAAAATGTCAAGAAAATCAACTCCTAGGCATGTAATGCCGTCCTTGTGGCAACAAAGGATCTGGTGAGATGCATTTTGGTCTAAGTAAGATAATTACAGTAGAAGCAAGAGCGGTTATATTAGAGATGAGATCTTCTGACGCTGCCTCTTCCCTCTCTCTTTCTAGATCCACAATTCCTCTGTCACTTCGGCCACATGCACTCTCAAACGATTCAAAGTGTCGAATTTCCCACTGCTCGGTGGCAGAGCATGCAACCACCAACTCCTCAGATGTCAAGCACAATCTCCCACTCCAAGCGAAGCATGCAATGACAAGTCTGATCATCGAGACAACCATCGAAAGATCATTACAGCGTTGAGAAAAGGCGAACATCAAGATGGACTGCGATGGACTCGCAACCCATATGCTCTCTCTCTCGTTCGTTTTCCTCTTCACCATCCTCATCTACATCAAACGTCCATGCAAGCACCGCCATGGCGACGTCTCACGCTCCCAACCTCAGCACCCGCCGTCGCCGTCGCCACGGCTGCCTCTCATAGGTCACCTCCACCTCCTCAGCGACATGCCCCACCACACCCTCGCGAACCTCGCCCGTCAACTCGGCCCCATCTTCCACCTCCAGCTCGGCCAAGTCCCCACCATTGTCATATCCTCGCCGAAACTGGCGAGACTCGTGCTCAAGACCCACGACCATGTCTTTGCAAACCGCCCCCAGCTCATCGCTGCTCGGTACCTCTCCTTTGGCTGCTCCGACATCACCTTCTCCTCCTACGGCCTGTACTGGCGCCAGGCAAGGAAAATATGCGTGACCGAGCTGCTCAGCTCGAAAAGGGTGGGTTCCTTCCAGTTTGTGCATGAAGAGGAAATGGCTCGGTTACTCAGCGTACTGCGATCTCTCGGGGTCGGAGGTCGACATGAGCAAGATATTCTTTGGGCTGGCAAATGACGTGCTATGCAGAGTGGCGTTCGGGAAGCGGTTCATCACGGAGGGTTCTGAAGAGGGAGAGAAGAGCCATTTGATGAGAGTTTTGACTGAGACTCAAGATTTGCTTGCTGGGTTCAGTGTGGGGGATTTTTTCCAAGGTGGGAATGGGTGAACTGGGTCACTGGCTTAGAGAGGAGGTTGCAGAACAACTTGGTGAGCTTGAGAGGCGTTTGTGATGAGATTATCGGAGACCATGTGAAGAAGAGAGAAAGAAGGATCATGGGTTTCGATGCTGATGATGACAGGGATGATCTACTAGATGTGTTGATGAGGGTACAACAGAAGGACTTGGAAGTGCCCATCACAGATGATAATCTCAAGGCTCTAGTCCTGGTAAACTTCTTATCTGTTCACACTTGACTTAATTCACCACATCATCCACTAACTTAGTCTATACATAATTTTCCTATCCTATCCAATGATGTGGTCACGAGTTTCGCGTACTAATGCAATGTCCTTTTCCCCGATGCAATGTAAAAGAATGCCCATCTGCATCAAAGACTCGTTACTTCACATCACAGAATTACCCGAGTCGAAGTGAATATAGATTAGCATTAGCATTAGCATTTCGAAACATACATGAAAATCTTAACAAGTCCGATGGTTTAGCAGCTAGAGGGCACTATCATCATTGCTTAATTCTACTGCTGAAGTGAGACTTCCTTACAGATTATCACATTTCAACAGGACATGTTTGTAGCTGGAACCGATACAACCGCGGCAACTCTAGAATGGACCATGACAGAGCTAGCCAGAAACCCTAGAGTAATGAAGAAGGCACAAGAAGAAGTTCGCAGAAATGCACCCACTAGTGACAAGCTTGGGGAGAGACATCTCCACGAGCTACATTACTTAAAAGCTGTGATCAAGGAAACTATGCGACTTCACCCACCAGTCCCACTGCTGGTTCCACGGGAATCCATGGAGAGATGTGTACTCGACGGCTATGAAATACCTGCAAGAACTAGGGTGCTGATAAACGCTTATGCTCTCGGGAGAGACAGCGAGTCATGGGACCGACCCCTAGAGTTCAGACCCGAGAGGTTCGAGGGTAGTGACATTGATGTGAAGGACCAGGATTTCAGGTTTCTACCCTTTGGGGGAGGACGAAGAGGCTGCCCTGGGTTTGCCTTCGGGTTAACGACTGTCGAGACTTCATTGGCTAAACTCCTGTATCATTTTAATTGGGCATTGCCACCAGGCGTTAAAGAGCACGATGTGGACTTAAGTGAGATCTTTGGGCTGGCTACGAGGAAGAAGACACCGCTTGTTCTTGTCCCGATTGTCCGACAACGTCAGGAGTTCTAGCTTTTAAGGAGGATTTGCATTAGAGAACACAATAAAACTAGTAAGCTAAGAATGTATCATCTGGAAATTTTTAGTAAATAGAGAATCGTGGACACTCTTTTCTTCTGATGTAAGCCAATGCAATTAGTATTACTCTGTCTATGCTGCCATAACTATTTCTACCATTGTGTAATATGCGAAGTTCGAAGTTCTTCCCAGACGCGGTAACAGGACACGGTAGTAAATTTGCAATTGCCAACAATCAATATCTAAGAGATGCTATATTTGCACTTGGAGATGTTGCTAAAGCAAACCCAGTTAGATTGACAGAAATTTCCAAAAATATCACAAAGCTAAACTGTGCAGAGAAATTTAATTTGTATGCCTTACTTCGCCAGAATCCGTGTAATCCCTTCAACAACCTCCTTATCAAACAAACAAAGCCGTCACCTTGTAGGGATTCCTTTCTTTATCTCAGCTTTTAACCCTGGAAGATCGACGAATTAAGCACGATTCCATGATTGTAAAGCTAAAGTTTGTATCAATTAAAAGAACTGATCAATAATGTCGCATCCCAACTCACTTCTCTTTTTCTTTAGAGCTTTCCTCCGACTTGGGTTCTTCGCTCGTCGTTGAATTTAGGGCTGTGAGTTTTCCGAACGATTCCTTAGCATCTCCAAAGAAGTCCTTCACTTTATCGAACACAGTCTTCAGCTGGTCTTGTGTTGGAAGCTAAAATTGCAGAGGGAAGAGTGTGGACATAAGTGCCAGTTAAGAACTGAAAACCATCTACCCCAAAATAAAACATGAGTTATATGCAAAACAAAACTTGATGTCATCATAGCCATACAAAGATTATGTTTGTTAAAAAACCTACGTATTTAACATTCATGTCCAACTTCACGAGTAAGTTGCTTAAATCAGCAGTAATGAAATATATAGGCTCCTCACCTCAATGACATCTGTGGTTGAAAGTGCTGCTCGCACATTACCATTTTCCTGCGAATTTGGCAATCACAAGGTTTAATAGGAAAATATCTCCAGAAATGCATAAACAATTGATCATGGAGGTAGGAGGCGGATCAACAGCAAATCGAACTTGTCCAGAGTAGAGTGAAAAATCTGCATACATACCACAATCTTGTAGCCATATCTGAACTCAGTGGCCGTCCTCAGGACACGATGTTGCTTGAGTGCAGTCTTCTGAATCTCCTTCTCATCCTGTAGATTAGTAAATGTGTCTCAGTGACAAAACAACCAGGCATGAGATTAAAGATAAAGTTGTTCAAAGCAGAGAATGAGAAGTTGTGCTAGGACACTGTCATGCTGCAAATAGCTAGCAATTGCCAGAATGTTTGAATAAATAAAAAGGCCTCAAAGTAAGAGTAACATCCTGAAATATACCATGTTTTAATGTGAGAAATAATCCAGGAGCAAAAGAACCAATCTCAAGGAAGACCAACATAGAATAAACAAATTTTGCTCTTCAAAGATAAATAAACAAGGAATAATTGAAGTAGTAGATTATTTAAATCTTAAAGGCACTACGGCTGTCGTGAAAGGAAAGTCTAAAACTTGAGGTTTCAAACTGAAAAAAGGAAAATACACTCGTCAGTCGGTTAAAGGATTCCCAGCCCAAATGTTAAGTTGTAACAAGGAAACAAAGGGCATGTACAAAAAAAGAGATGATATGGACAATATATGTCAAATAACTTGAGCACTCCCATCCAGGAGCAAAATTAAAAGGGATTTAGTTAGGCCTCTGTTTCATCACCTGAAACTTCAAAGAGAATGTGTGTTTGGTGGCATATAAATTTACATTCAAAAGTGTGCATATCCTACTATTGGACAGTGATGCAACCTTCTACAAACACCTTGGTCCGAATCCAAAGAGTAATTTCACCAACATAACCATGGAATTTTGCCCGCAAGTTATAACCTAAAGTTTGATTGTTCCACAAACCTGCCCAGACATGGTCCATTTGAGCAAATGAAACAGGTCATCATCTTCTGCAAAACTCAAAATGTTTCTGAAAATGCTCCATCTCTTGTCCATGATTAATTATATTCCCTGTTGGCTTGTTAAATCACACATGGCAATACCAATGGCAATATACCACTCTCAAAGTTTTGATCTGGATAGTAACAGTAAGGAATGGTGTGCAGCAACTACTCAGGATGAAGACCCAAAATCAAAACATGCTCACCACCGTGACATCCTTACTAGTCAAGCTTTCTTAATTAGGAAACTAACAGTATCCAAAGCATCGATTACATGTAGCATTGAACTTTTCCTTTTGGGCCAGTACATGTATCGTTGAACTTGGAACAAGAATTTCAACAACCCGAGAAAAGAGAAACTCACTCTGTAGATAACAGAAGCAAGATTCCTGGCGAGAGTGTCCTTGTAAATGTACTTCCCCATGAAATTATCTTTCGCCGCCACCATGATTTTGGCAGTGGTGCCGCCAGTTATCAGACTGAGCGGGTACCAAAGATAAACCTGTAAAAAAGCAAGCCAAACTCACCCGTTCACGCACAACGCTCAAAAGCCCACGAAATCTCTTTCAAAAAAGACGCCAACTTGGACGCTGGAACGAACATTGGCCATCCGAATGAAGATGACGAATCTGGGGTTGCCGTCGTCCTCGATCTTGGGCAGAGGAGGGGCCGGGGGCCGCTGGAACTGGCGGGCCTGCATGCCCCGCTTGCCCTTGGCCTCCACCACCAGCGGCGGCCGCCCGAGGCGGGGCCCGTGGGCGGCGGCGGCGGCGGCGCGGGAGGTGGAGAGGGAGTGCCTGGCCAGCCCGGGGAGTCGTCGTGGGCCACTCGAGAGCCCGTCAGGGGAAGACGGACCACCGCGTTCAGGGACATGCCCACTTCCATTTTTCTGGTTCTTTCTCCGGTCTGGTGGCCAGGGAAGAGGTTACTGAAGAAGTGGTCGAGCCGATGGAGGGCCGTCGCCGTTCTCCGGGAGCTGGAATTTCAGAGGCGGATGGCGAGACAGGTCATCAGGAATGGAGAATTCGTCCTCCGATGAGGGTCGTGCTCTTATCCGCAGTCGCGCACACAGAGGAGGGAGGGAGAGAGAGAGATAGAAGGTGAACTTGGGGCCATCCACGTGGCGGATGAAAGAGACTGAATGGCCCCACTTCCACAGGACATTTTCGTACAAAATTTTAGTGAGGATCTTAAACATGACATTAAACCATAGATGTCAACAGTTCGGATTTGTTCGGATTTACGGGAAACCCGAACCCAACCGTTTAACTGGGTATTAATTTTACAATTTTCTGTTTTATAAAATTTAGAGATGAGTTGTTTCGGATTCCATTTAGTTCCACTTGAAATCTATAACTTGAAATTTTGAACTTACCCTACGTAGTATCTAAGAATTTGAAACTTACCATATTACAGATTCTAGTAGGGGTGGCGTGGTCGGGTTGGTCGGCCCAACCCCTCTAACCTTGTAGGATCAACTCCGTCTGATGTCGGTCCTCAATTTTTGGAATGAGGAATGACCAACCCTATTGAGCGCAGGGACAAAGGACCGGGACCGCCCGATGGGTTTGGTCAGGTTGTGGTCAACCAACCGGGACCGATCAATAATTTTTTTTTTCGTCTTGTTTTTTATACTCCCTCAAAAAAGCAAACCTACAAATTCAAATTACACATCCATCGACAATGCGACATTGTGCAACTAACTATAAATACCAATACATATTCAGCAATTTTAAGATGACACAATAATATAAATTTTGTACCTGCTAACCGCTCATCGAGATATGGGACAAGATGGAAAGTTCTTGTAATCATCTATTTTTAATATTCATAACACCATATGCAAAAGCGTTTTCCTGCATTTGATCATGTAGAGTCCACTCAACCAAAAAATTAGCTTCACACTACTTGACTAGCATTTGATCACGTAGAGTCCACTCAACCAAAAAATGAGCTTCACATACACGAAGCAAACGTGGAAAAATAAAAGTTCAACACAAATCAAGAGCATTGAAGATCTCATATGAAGCACAAAGTAGAACTCACTAGCCAAGTTGTGTTCGGAAAGCAAGGGCGAGCCGAGTGTTAGGGTTTCTAGTTAGGGTTTTTTTTTTTCCCCTTCTGATTTACTCGGCGATAAGCGAGGTGACCGGCACGAGTGGCGAGCGACAAACGTCGAGCGTCGAGTGGGGCGAGCGTCAATTGGCGAGTGGCAAGCGTTGAGCAAGGCCAGTGGCAGGCGGTGAGCGTTGAGCGAGGCTAGCAGCAAGTGGTGAGTGGTGAGCGTTGAGCGAGGCCCGACGACACGGCAAAAAAGGGCGAGTGGCGAGCGGTGAGCGACGCGAGTGGCGCACATAGTCGAGGTGAGCGACGGAGCAACCGGAGGCTAGCGGGATGTTGCTACTTTTGATTTTGGCAAATTGAAGAACAAAGAAGACGAGAATGAAAGAGAACGTACTTTGGGGAAGGAAGCCGTGAGGAGATTTACGGCGTAAACTTCGCGCCGTTTTGGACGTCGCAAGTCCATGACTATGAGGACTCCTTGGTCCTCACGGTGAAGAAAATACTCTGGACTGTGGAGGAGGACGCCGTGAAGACCTTTACGGTGTAAAATTCACACCTTTTGGATGCCGTCTATTCATGATTTGTGAGCACGAGGAGTCAATGACTTTAACATCATTTTACTTAGGGTTTTTTTTATTTTATTTTTATAATAGACATTTTACTTAGGTTTGAATATATAAAAGAATTATAATATAATATAATATACGGGGTTGGTCGGGGTTGGACCGACCCAAAACTCTTGAGGACCGAGACCAACTGCCTGCGGTGTCGGTCCCGGAATTTGAGGACCAAGGACCGACCCGGTGCCCTTGGGAACCGGACTAGGACCGCGGGGTTGGGTCGGTCCAAGGTCGGTCCGGGGTCGACCCTAGACCGCTGCTCACCCCTAGATTCTAGGGTCTACTCAAGTTACACATATACTTTTAATTGAACGATTGGAATGGACTATTATCTCTAATGATCACCATTTGCTACAATTCACTAATCACAACTCTTATATGGGCACATGAACAAAGTAAAAGTATTGATCATTGATATTGCCGTAAATAAAAATTTAGACTAGTGGTTTCATAGTAAATACTCATTATTGGATGTCATGAAATATTGCAAGATTATACAAAAACATAAAACAGGAAAAATATGAAACCTTGTTCTAGTTTCTAAGTTTCGATTCCACACGGAGTTTACCCGTTAAAATAAGATTCTTAATTTTTGGGATTTATAATTTATCTTGTATATCCTAAAACTTAAAATAGGACTAGTTCTCACCGATTTGGTCCTCAAGTTCTTAGTTTCACCATAAAACTATGCTTACCCCTAGTATATTAAGAAAATGTTTAGCGAAAAATGAAAGAAATTGTGTCAATTGCAATATTAAGAATGGACGATTGTGAGCTTGGTTCGACAACCGAATCAAAACTGTCCAAATCGAAATAAAACAATTATCTGTTCATTATCTAAACCAAAACTCTAATCAAATCGAAAATGCATAAAAATTCGATTTGGCTTAATTTAGTTTTGGTTTCAATTCGATTTTGACATCCATTATACCATACACTAACAAAGTTTGCTCCTATCTTCTAATTTATCTATTAGATGCATATTTTGGTGAAATGATCCTTTTCTTCTTTAAATAAACAATCCAAATTTTTTGTCAAGAAAAAATAAAATTTTAATAGGAAAATATCATCATTATTAAGGTATATATCACATCTAATAATATCTATATATAGTATAAAAATCTAAGTTAACCTCACAAGAATGAGAAAATACCAATGTGTATAAATTCAAGTAAAATTGACTCCGATGCACACCGTGATGTTCTAAAATACCAAAAAAAAAAAAAAAAATTAAAAGATGTACTTATACATAAATGGAGAGAGAAACTTGATTTAACTGCTTATATTTGAATACCCTACAGTGAGTAACATTCCTTCATTCCATCTAATAAAACATGTATGCAAAAGTGGAGCCGATGTTGCTTAAAGAATACTGGTTACTTAAAAGAAAATGCAGAAAAAAGTCGTCCTTAAAAAAAATAGTTCACGGAAATTCAAGTTTTAGTGCGATACTTCCTTTTATTTATTAAGTTTCTTGATCATCATCAGTGCTATAACTTTATTAATACTTTACAATTTGAATGTGTAAGAGTCAAAATTTTCACCAAATCTGTAGACACAAAAACCCATTTGAAGTACGAGCAAGGTACATTAATTAGGAAATGATTTTGGATGGATACTAATACGTCAGGAGTAGGTATATAAATTGCAAATTTGCAAGTTATTTTAGTATAGAAGTCTGCGGAGGAATTTGAACATAGTTAATATAGATGGAAAAGACTCATCTTGAGGCCACAAGCGAGGGTACTTGATGATGACCAACCTCGAACGTCATGAAGAAAACGAATTCTTTCGGCTTCCCCAAAAGCAAGAGGTGGGTTTTTCATTTCTGCTGTTCCTTTGACTACGGTAGTCTGCCTATGTAAGGACCAGACGTTTGAAGCGCCTGGACAGAGTTTTCTTCACATGTGTGCTACAAGTTTGATCAGATGCTTGCGAGAGAACAGTGTCCCACTTTGCCTCAAGTTCCGTTTGGTTTAGCTTTCCCAGGATGTTTTCAAAGCCCTTTTGGAGAAGTATGAAAGGGTTTGACAAATGTTTTTAGGACTCCATTAGTCAAATACTAGTATTAGAAAAGTTGAAAACCCAAGACAAGTGAGGCAAATCCCCACCTACTTTGGGCTCTTAGCATTTTTGGAATGCGTTTAATTAATGAATTTTGACTAGTTGCCTACATTGTTCTCAAAATATTGTTGAAAGTCCAATTTTTCACATTTAAAAAAAAAAAAAAATCCTATCTCAATGGTGTTTAAATTCTGTTGGTTGTATTGTATCCCAATGTAGACTTTTTTTTTTTTTTTTTCAGTTGAGTAAATTATCATTAAGCACAAGAATAAGAAGTAAGGGCAGACCAAATCCCTTCACAAGCCCAGCAACCAATTTGACCCAAACAAGATCAAACCCGATTGTCAAGACCCAAGAGCCAACAAGCCCGCCACACCAACGCACACCCAAAAGACGCTCCTAGCCTACCTAAACAAATCAAGCGATATCGTAACCCGGCAGCTATGCCTCAACATTAATTCTCCGTTTAGCACCTAGAGCTTTGAAGTTCAGCTGATTGGACTCTCTTTGCCTTGAAAAGAAGTGCTTTAAAAGCAACCCGAATGTAGAATTAATGGTGGAACTTTCTAACATGACCAGGAGACATAATTTGACCAGATGCTAATTAGAAAAGTTACGTGAGAAACTACAGTTGACATGACGAACGAGAATATGAATAACTTGGAACAAAAACATTAGTTTAGTCTACTTCTTCCGAGGATGAAAAGTTCGTAAAATATAGACCAATTTACACGGGGCCCATCATAACCCTTGCTTGTACCATTTTAACTTACATAGATAGTCTCATCTTTCATAGTTTCCAAGCAAATAATAATAATAAAAAAAACCTTCTTAAATTGTTATATCAAGACAAGAAATGTAACATTGTTCAAGCTTCGAAGCTTAGCTCAAGGCCTGCCGGCCCCATCAAATACAAAGACAACAAGAAATTGATTACATCACATCAAGAGACTTATCGTCTCGTTTGCAAAGGTAGCTTTTAATTTAGTCGTAAATTTCCTCGTTAATGTAGAAATCCATGGTGTAATAAGCTTATTCTAGATAGGACAATGGCTTATGTTTTGCTTATGGTCCCATATTGCTCCAAATACTATAAGAATAGTACTTGAACTTATTGAACTAATCAAATATTGCTTTTCAAGTTGTGAAGTCAACCGGTTAAAGCCAAGACACTCAGGCTTTAGGAGCATTTCCAACAGGAAGCTGCAATGATGGGCTTGGAGTTCCAGCCAAGAACCAAGCACCCCTTCTCTTCCACTATAGTGTAACCTTCACATACCTTGAACTTTGCAAGCCATTGCTTGGCCTGCGTTAGCATCTTAATGGGCGCAGACTGGAACCCGGCTCGGCTCATCCTCCTGCGCCATTGGTCATTCCTCTCGTGCCTCTCGACCCTCGCGGGCCCCTCGCAGCTTACAATGTTCTTGATTTCTTCAGCGAAGAAGAACTGCTCTATTTTGGCCCTCCTGGTGTCATACTTGGGAAGCATGGCGTCTAAGGCGTCGAAGATGGCAGAGTAATAATGCAGCGCCTCCATGAACCTCCCTAGGAAGAACGGTCCATTGTGGCTCGAGTCTTGCTCGACCAGGACCAGGAGCTTCGGCGAAAGCTTATGCAGAATTTGCAGGACAGAGTTCAGTGCTCCTCGGCTTTCTTTCACCACGCAGTGCAGCTGAAGAATGCTGTTTATAACCAGGACTTCGCCTTCTAGGATACTGAAGTCCTCTGCTTGGAGGTTTTCCAAGTTGCTTTGGACCATCAGAAACTCGAAATTCACTCCCAAGCCTTTTGCGTAGTGTTTTAGCTCGTCCCCAATCGTTTGGAGGCCTTCTTTGCAATTCCCAACACCAGATATCTTGAGGCAGCGAGATGACGAGCCTGGCCGTTTTGCCAGGCTGCTTATTAGGTTGCGCCACTGGTGGCCATGAGGCAGGCCTTGGGTCATGCCTAAGTCCACCACATGAATTGAACTCTCTCCCTCAAAGGCTTCCAAGATTGATTCATTTGCAATGAAGTGACCGAATTGGATGTATGGACAAATCTCATAGACGAGGCGAAGAGCCTCTTCTTTCTCGTTCGTCATCACCATCTCCCTTCCGCTTTGGCCAACGATTCCCACAGCCCCCGATGGTTGAACCAGTGCCAGGCGATCAACAAGGCCTTGCACAAAGCAAGATGCAACTCGCTGAAACGACGTGCCAAACACCAGAGCTTTGGAACTGAGCTCCGAAAGCAATGCGGAGGCGTGTGGCTTGTCGCGACAAGCAACAGCCTCTGCACAAGCGATGAGTTGCTGGACAAGTTTCATCGCGTCTCCATTTCCCTCCTCCCTCGTATCACTTTGATCACCTCGCACGATGGTCACTGCGGCTTCTTCCATGGCCTCGACTGCCAAGTACCTCTGGGTGTATACCCATATATGATCCCTGAACTGAAGCTTACGCAAGCTATTAAAGCTATTAGCTCATACCGCCGCAGCCACGGCACACAATTTCCTTACTCTCTATGGATTCTCCGATGGATGGTTCTACCTTCAACCTCTTGCAATTTCTTGTTTCATCCAAGAAACATCTGTGGATGCTCTGTAGGCTGGACGTGGATGAAACTGAGTAACACTCCAGCGTCGAAAGGTTCAGGTCGAGGACATGGGATTCATCATCCTGATCTTCACTATAGAGTTCGGGTTGCAAGTAGCCTAGACTCATAGTTTCACAAAACTCTATACGAAATGTGTGCGAAGGAGCTATACAAAGATTCAACGGTGGTCCAGGTTTGTAATATATAATGCTTAATGTCATTGGCTAAGTTTCCTTGTTATTCATGATGCATAGGAATAAACCCGTTCCCAACGTTGTCAAACAATTAAAATATATGTTAGCTATGTTGAAGCATGAATAAAACAATGGAATGTCCTGCGAGATGTCGACATAGAGCAAGGCAGCATTGATCAATCGGAGAGAACGTTTCCCCACAAGGAATTCCAAGCATTTTGGAGTATTATTTAATCTCCGCCGACTCAAAACTCTCTGTAACTCTGGCTTACTCATGTTGTCTGAACACGGCTGTCCTTTCTGATAGACCGCGATTTTCTCATGTTCTGTGGCGGCTTGTATTGTACTATTTGTAATTCTCTTTTCACAAGGTGTCTACATTAAACTAAGCAAAAAGTAACGAAATTTTCCTGTAGAACTTTCTTATGAACCATAAAGTTTTGCCCTTTTTGTTGTCTTCCTTTCATCGATTTTGCTCTAGCTTGTGAAAAAGTCGTTGCTGCATTCCCAATCATTTAAAGCACTTTCCGTGGATTGTTACCACAGGCGAATAGGTTTGACCAGTTCTTCAGGTGCTAACTTGCCCATTTTTTGCTTAATTTCAGGTAAGATGCATCAACCATATCCCTTTAGGTACATCGACATACGCAGGCTGCCCAATTTCCTGTACAGGTTTCTGGTTACACCAAGAAGTTGCATGAAATCAAATGATTAGAGCTACAAGTTGTTTCCATCTCAACCACATTAGAATTTCTAACTTTAAAGCAGAAAGCAGACACGAATTTGCATTGCACTCAGCAAATGAAAATTCAATAGTTCAAATAAAGTGGGTAACTCATCTGAAATCATGTATAGATCAAGAATTGGATCACCCAATGAATTAAAGGTTCGTTCTCAGATTACTTTAAGTCTCCATTTCTTTTTTCTTTAATGTTAGGCATAAAGACTGCTTCATTTTATTGATTTTCTTAGTCCTATATGTCGACAAGTACTAGTTCTCTCAACTTTGTTTAAATTAACTGGAGTCGAGAGTTTCGAGCACTTCTCCAACTTCCTGACATACAGAAGGAGTCTGAAACCTCACGGGACTACATCCGACTGCTAACTTGAGCTAAGAAAAACAGACAAATACAATGTTGTTTGCATAATAACAATGATCAATACTAGCAAGAAGAGGCAGAAAAATACAAGCCAGCCCTTTTTACTGCATTTTTCTGCTGATATTGTGCAATACATCCAAGGAGATTCATGCTCCCGGGCCGGCCAGCTCTTTATAGCCAAGATACAGAACATAATGAGGGCATACAATGCATGGCATATGCCCCGAGACATAATATTGTGAATGGATCATCAGTCGGCTCCATAATGCGACACCTGCAAATTTCTAGGTACGAGAATGGCTGATCTGTGCAAATTAGCTGTGCGTATTATAGAATCCCTGGGCCAGTTAGCTGTGCAAAGATGACAAACTCTAAAAAGGAAAAGATATTTATCAAATTTGTCTTTTCGCATAAATTTTTCTCACTGGGCCAGTTTTTGACATCCCTTCTATGTGAAGAAGTGGGATGTGTGGTCTTACATCAGAAAGAGTTGCATTGATCTATGGGATGTGTGGTCTTACATCAGAAAGAGTTGCATTGATCTAGTATCATTTTCCTTCGATGGTCTTCTATGAATGCTGTTAGGAAGCCATGGTTTTCATTCTTATGTCCTGATACTTGGAAATCTCATCAACCAGTGCTCGGCGTGGTTTACTCTTCCTTGTCGAACCATCGTTGCAAATTTGGTTCGGGTTGGCGTGATATTTCCTCATACTGCAGTGCCCTGGGAACAGAACTTCATCGATTTTATGGACTGTTCTTTCTTCTTTGCAAGGGCAGGTCAAAGACAATCCAAGTAGGGTGCGCCTTGATCTTGATTGACATGATCACCCCATAACTTGATCTCATGAACCTTTTGTAAGTCTGCCATGCATTAGTTGCAGTAGCTTGTGAGTGCATTTAGCATGTAACGTATCTCCAATTTTTTTCACAGTAGACATACTCTGCCGGCTTCAAGCACTGCTGCAATTTCATGGTCGGTTTAAGGTTATTCTCATAACTAGTACAATTAGCCAAACCAGCTGCAATATTCCCCAGCAACTACAAAGGCCATGTTCAAGAGTGACATTCAAACATCTTATGCCTTTTAACTGTTGTAGGATCATTCATCTGGACCGACAATTTGGAATTTTGTAGTCCATTCTCTGTCTTTTCGAAGTTTGATTGGTGGTAATATGATCCTCACCCCCTCATAAAAACGACTCGAGTGAGGTTCTAAGCCCTTTTAAGAGTAAGTCTAAACTAAACTTGTTTTTGTTAATTTTTTTTTTCTAAAGGAGTTATTAATATAATCATGACTAAGACAAACAAAAGACCGTAATTCAATAACTAAGTTGGCAATTTATGAAAAATAACTAAATATAGAGAAGGAACTCAAATGAGAATTGATGAATCCAGAAATAGTTATTAATATAATCTAACAAAAGTTAGTAAGTCACTCTAATATAGATTGGTTCTTTCATATAAAGAGTTAGTAAACTAAAAATGTTAGTACATTATGCATATAAAAGTTGATAAGTTAGTACAAGAATATTTAAATTGCAAAATTTGAAAGAAATTGATAGTTTAAAAAAGCGTTGGTAAGTTATCAACGAATTATTTGAAAAAAAAGTCACTGATCCTTTTTTTTTTTAAAACTAGCAATTATTTGGGATTTATCAATACTAATTGAAACTTTCCAACACAAAAAGAAAATCCCTGTTGTTTGGCACAGAACATTAGGATTCTGTCTTTTCTTATCACCTAACCCAATTTATATGGCTTGAAAGAGCTCACTCAATCAGTTTTTTCATCGCCAATTTTATTGCGCGGGCGTCAACTCATCTTAAACTCAGCAAGGAAGGTCATATAACAATATAGGGACAAATTTACCCCAAACTATTTTTTTGAGCACCGAAAACCCCAAACTTGTATACTTTTGATAAATTTACCACAACCGGTACACTTTTGACAAATTTACCATTTGTTAGTTTTCGTTAAATTTCTGTCAAATTATTAAGTTAAATGACATGTGATAGTTGACCTGTGTATACTAATTTGGGATTTTAAGCTCCATTTGTCACAGGTTTACAATTTTTGTAATTTTTTTGTGGTATTAATCTAATTTAGCGAGATGGTATATTTATTACAAATTTACCTGGGTTTGGGGTTTTTTGCGATCGAATAGATTAGTTTTGGGTAAATTTGTCATTAATGTACCGGTTTATAGTTTTTTTATAGTCGTCGGGGTAAATTTGTCACATGTATACCGATTTAAGGTTTTTCATGATAAAAAAAAATAATTTTAGGTAATTTGTCACTGGTATACCAGTTTGGGGTTTTTCAGAGTATTAACTCAAAAGAAAAAAACATATAGTATGTTTCACCTGATACCACTTACACATCTCTACTTGAGGAAATCCCAAGTTCATACCTGAATTTTTTATTTTTTATTTTTGGAAACCATTTGACAATCGTCCCTGTGCCCTTGTTACAAAAACATCACTTACTTTTCAAAAATCTCCATCCCTAAATCCTAAGTTCTCAAGCCCCTCCAAAGCCAACTAAAAATCAAACCACTCAATTATTGAGCGAGATGCTAAATATGACTTTGTAAGGAGAAGCAATTTGTCAATTTGTCTTTTCATTTGGGGTTTTGCTAATAGTATTTATAAAAATAAAAGTATGTAAGTGGTTATTTGCTCAAAAGTATACCTTTGACATTTTCCCAAAAATATCTACAAGTTAAAATATAATTATCATATAACAAGAGATTACTACGTGTGTTGAAATTTTAAAACCCGCAATATCAAAGATTGATCAAATGATAGAGGGGAAAATTGTCCAATTAATCTTAAACCCATTGTTTGGATGTTAATTCAATATTAAACTTTTCAAATTTGTGAATTTATTCCTAATTAGCCCATGATACAGGCTAGGAAAAATGAAAATAGAATTTGTGGTAGATATGCTATTCATATAGATGGCCTTTCCAGCCTTAGAGTAGAGACTGTCTATGAGCCACTATATTCTTTTTTCATTTTTCGAATCATATCATATAAAATTTTATAAGTTCCATATTTTAATAAGTGCAGAGCATTTTACTAGTATTGATCAGAACTTCTCTCATTTTAAAGAATCATACCAGACATAAAGTAAGATAGGAGAAAGCTTTAAGGATTCATAACAAATCACATAATATTATTTTTAGAAAGGGTGCGTTTTGCCCCTTAATATTACAAACATTGCCTTATATAGACATAAGACAAACACCAAAGACTCCTTTCGATCAACAAATGCCAATAATTTGACCCTTATACTGATAGACTAAGATTTTGCTTCTGACAAATTCTTATCGCACATTTTTTTGCTTCTGCTACAGTACACTACAATGTTAAAATAAAGTACTACTATAGTGGCTACAAGTGCCATAGATAATTGATTAACGGTGCCAAACAAGTACATAAACAGTATTTTTGCTCGGCATTTAAGCCAACTTTTTTCTCTACATGTTTCCAATTTCTTCTTGCATCTAGCTTTTTTCTTATGTCTAACTCCTTCACATGTCATATTTATGGGTTAATTCTTTAGTGATGTCATCCAAGTTGTCTGAGCCACATCCATCTTTCTGCCTTCTATACTACTTAACGAGTCTCTCAACTTCTAGGACTTCGAGCTGGTCATATTCTATGAACTCCAAAGACTGATGAGAACTTGATGGGATGTCAATGGGGTTATTGAATGTGCTTTTCTCGGATTATCTCTATGCTATTACCTGAGTCCTTCAAGGAGCTTCTTCACTTCTTCAACTTCTACAGCAACTTCTACATTTAATTCAAACAACTGTTGTCTTTTGGATAACTAATGAGAGACTTGTTGGACCATTAATGGAGCTTGATGGAATGCGAAATTGGGGTAAATTTCCAAGTTGAAATGATGGGCTTCCTCTATCAAGGGCTAGACTAAGTGCAAGCTGCAATTCACTATGATCAAAAGGATTATATGACAGTGGTCCTCCCCATGGATCCTATGATGATGAAGTTGGATCTTGATGTTTGTGACACAAAATTGTCTTGCATATCAATTCCATAGTATCTCCTTAGGCAAGCATCAATCGTTGGTGAGGTTGCGCAATAGTCATCACAATGATCCCGCAGAACCGAGATCAGCTTCTATTGGCCACGCTTCTAGTGGAATGACTCGATTGTACTAGCACAAGATTCTCTGCAATTGTCAATATTGTCGAGGGTAAAAGAGTTGTAAAAATCTTATTTGGAACAGGCTAGGATTTATATGTGGATGTTCCAACATTTGCTGGAGTTTTAAACATATCTTCATTAGGTTGGACAAATAACCAAGGCCTAAAGAATAAAAAATTGTATATGAAGTTCCGGGTAAGGCCTCGCATGCTCGAAATTTGTGTTTGGAAAATATTTTTCATACGCTCAATGGTTTAAACCAACTAAATATTTGCCCAAAATATTTGTATTTAGCTTCTCCTTGGATGATCTTGCTAATGATGAGGGGTATCTTGGCTATCGAAAATTCGATGGTGATGGTATACAAATTAAAAAGATACCAATAAAAACAATTGAGTTTTTTCTAGAAATTCCTCATTTGGAGAGAAAGACAGAGGATGAATGAAAGAATATTTTGGGTGTAGTCCATCTGAACAAAGAATCAGACCACCATAATCATTGAAAATATGGAAATGATATTGCCACATAAGACTCCTAAGATTTTCAAAAAAAAAGTGTTGTCTTCAATGAGCTTAGGGACTTCTGGTGGATATTAGTACAAAGGCCATTTGAGCTTCATTTCTGGAGTCCTAACACCTCCTCTAAGATTTCTCACTGCATATATATATATATATATATATATATATATATATATATATGGATGTGGTAGTTGTAAATTCTTTTTTGGTCGGGATGGAAAATTAGCAAATATATTCTTTTTTCTTGCAATATATTTGATTTCAAATGAATATTTTGAAAACCATTTTGCCCAACTAAGGAGCTGAGGATGTGGGATCTATTTCTGCTTGAATTTCAACATATGAGAAAATGGGGACATATCAATCTCCACGAGAAAATGATGTCTTATAAGATGATATTTAAACTTCTTAATGCCATATTTTACTGTCGGGATTTCTTTGAACGTAAAGTGGTAATGCATTTCCATTTACATGAATCTTCCACTCTTGTGTCCACAAACTCTTCGTTTCCGATCAATTTCTTCAAGAAGAATAGCAACTCAATATTCATTACTAGCATCTGTTTCCAAAATTCTTTTTCTGGTGGAAGGAATTTGCAATGGGGAAAGATGCTGTAGAATTTCTTTAATTCTTTTTACCAATTGAGTTTGTTGTGGTCCCCATGGAGGAGCATATTTCTTGAGCATTTGTTATAGTGGACTTACAAACTTTGTGATTTTTTAGACAAAATCCTTGAGATAATTAAATATTCTAAGGAATTATTGAACCTACTTGTGAGAGAGATGATCATCAAGAAACTTATGCAATTCCTCAGCAATATGAGGACTAGGATAATACGTCCCATCTTTGAGGTGCATTATAAGAAACTTGATTTCTTTCTGTGCAATAATAATATTTTTTCGGGACAACATAATCCTATGCTTTCGTTTGTCAACGGTATTGATTCAAAATCAACAATTATGAATGTGGCGACCGATTGAGGTTATTCGAGAGATGGGTGTGAATTGCTTGGTAGATTGTGGTTATCACAACTCGCTAAATTTGCCTAGTACACGGTCGAACTCGAACTCGAACTCGACCTCGACCTCATTTGTATTCCTTATATGGCCTTAAATAGTCTTGATTCCCAAACCCGACTCGGATAAGGAAATGAATACTTGAAGCACTTTTGAAACCGCTCGCTTTAGCGAAAAAATGAATTTTCCAATCGAAAAGGTGGAATCAAGACTCAATCTACGACTGCTCCCAAACCCTTTCGAATCCTCTATAATTATTTACATTGAAAGTAGAGCAATCCTTCTCGAAATTCGAAACTTGATCCAGCTGAGAATCTAAATTTTACCGAAGGGTTCCATCATGTTGGAATCTAATACGCGGAAACAATCGGATCTTACAATTTACGTCAACGCGAAATCAACAGAAAAATAAATGAGAAATTATAAGGACACCAGAAATTTACGTGGTTCGATCTGAGTATTAGTACCTATGTCCGTGAGGAGAGTTTACAATCGCTCACACGCTCGAGTGTTTCCCACAACTAGATTTAACTTCAAACCTAAAGTGTTTATAAATAAACAACTCACTGAACATAAACTCGTGGTACAAAATTACCGCGTTCAAGCTCAAAATATAACGCTCTACGTACGCCTAGTTCACATATGTACAGATTTGCATTCTTGTTCAAGGCTTCGCGTGGCTTCAAACAAAACTTGCGGCTCCTCTCAAGCGGCGTGGACGTGCGGCTTCGTAGGGTTTTAGCAGCTCCACGCACAAAGAAAAAACTCGTATTATGCCCAGAGTCAAACTTTGACTCTGAGCCCCACCATCTATTTCCTTCTTTAAAAGATGATTCGGATACTTGCGCGGACCTTTGTCTTTTTTTTTTTTTTCTTTTATCTCTTATTTTCTCTTTTGTCTTGTTTTGCACGTCAGATAGAAAAAGTCCAAGAAAGGAAATTATTTCTTTTTTTCTTTATTCGATTTTGAATCCTTGAAAGAAAAAATCTTTATTAACAAATTCGATTTAACAAATCGTTATCCGAATTCAAATTTAAGATATTAATTTAACAATTCGAACATGGAAGTGACAATGATCCATGAAGTTGTAACCTGATTTTTCAATTTGTTTTATACGTTTTGCATGAATGATTGTCAAATCAAATTCCCAACATTGATCCATTGATTTCCACGCCTCCGCTCCGACTCAGGACGAATTAGAAAGGCCGCAAAAGTAGATATGAGATGGATGATGACTAACGGGATGTGATGACCGGGTCAGTTGCGTTTGCAAACGAATGAAAGATTTGCCGACTAGGGTTTTTTTTGTTGCTTTGTTGTTTATTTATTGAGAAAAAACGTCTAGTCGAGAGAAAAATAATCCGACCCCGCAAAGCGTGTTATTTACATGTAATAATTTCTTTCATCAAAAACTTCCGTTGTGTTTTGCACGTCAGATAGAAAAAGTCCAAGAAAGGAAATTATTTCTTCTTTCTTTATTCGATTTCCAATCCTTGAAAGAAAAAATCTTTATCAATAAATTTAATTTAACAAATCATTATCCGAATTCAAATTTAAGACATTAATTTAACAATTCGAACATGGAAGTGACAATGATCCATACACCAACATGAAGTTCGTAACCTGATTTTTCAATTTGTTTTATACGTTTTGCATGAATGATTGTCAAATCAAATTCCCAACATTGATCCATTGATTTCCACGCCTCCGCTCCGACTCAGGACGAATTAGAAAGACCGCAAAAGTAGATATGAGATGGATGATGACTAACGGGATGTGATGACCGGGTCAGTTGCGTTTGCAAACGAATGAAAGATTTGCCGACTAGGGTTTTTTTGTTGCTTTGTTGTTTATTTATTGAGAAAAAACGTCTAGTCGAGAGAAAATAAAAATAAAAAATGGAGTAATCCCACTTCGACCCGCAAAGCGTGTTATTTACATGTAATAATTTCTTTAATAAACAAAACTGATAAGGACGCACTTCATGTAAAATGATTTTTCTTTTTTGGTCGGTATGTAAAATGGTTTACTAGCATGCATATTATGGGATTAGTGACATTTACGAATTTAATTAAAATTATTTGTGGAAGTACACTTTGATTTGGAGTGTGCGAAAGATCACTTTCTTAGGTTTTTCCTTCCAAACTGAAAAAGTTGTCGAGGTTTAGTCACTAACACCGCCAGAAAGTAGAAGGTAATAGCTTAAGCTAGGATTGTTTCCCAAACATTTATTAACACAATAAAATTTGGCTTCAGTCTACGTAATTCTCTTTAACTCATACATTCCGAAGCATAATTAGCTGCTATGAAGTCAAAAATAATGAATATATAAGCTAGCAAAAGAAAATTGTCTTAAAATTTTTAAACCTATTGTATAGTGACCAAATCGGTCATAAAGTTTTTTTTCCTAATTCCTAAAATTTTCAATTGTGCCAATTTAGTCATAAACTTTTTAACAATTTATCAATTTAGTTCTAAATTTTTTGATGATTTATCAATTAGTTATAAATCTTTTGATGATTTTTCAATGTAATCATTTTGACTAATTAACCAAATAATAGTTTATGGATAAATTAGCAAAACTTCAATAGGTTTAGGACTAAATTATTATAATTGAAAGGTCTAGGCCTAAAACAACAAATCATCAAAAGGTTTAAGATTAAATTGATATAATTGAAAGGTTTAAGATTGAGTTGGCCAGTGTACAATTAATTTGGGACATTTTGGATAATTATCCCCAACTAATAGGCACATAAGGTATCTATTTAGGGAGCATGAACACTCTAAATCCTATCTGGGAAGCACGTAAGTATTGTTTGAATAACCATCAATGCTTGTATGGAGTATCTAATTACCTCCTTTTCTTGAAGTTACGTACCTATACCCACATAGGGTAAAAAAAAAATTAAAAGTTTGAGAACTTAAATGTGATAAAAATACGAGTCAAAGACCTATTACAAAGCTAAAATAGCTCACAAGACTATCCTTTTTATACTTGACACTGGTTTTGTATATGAAGCAAAAAGAACTGGATAAAAAAAAATTCCCTAACTCCTTCAATTTGGGGTTCCTTAATTTTTACTCTCCTTTCACCGTAAGACAACAGAGCCTTGGTTAAAGAAGACTGCAAAAAGAAGCCATTTCTCTACTAGACAAACGGCACCGTTCGTTCTGCTGATGTGTCCATTGTACATTTCCGCTGCTCTCCATCGCACGACATGGACATGCCACGTGTCGCTCTACCCTTTCGTTAGGGCCCAAGTACTCGTCCTCGGTGGCTTTTTCCCGGTCAAGCCATTATTAGGGAAGTCAACAAGTTAGTTTGCCGTCGCTCGCGCGGGCGGTTCGCATTTAACGAGAGGCTCCCGTTTCGATCTTATCGGTTGATTTTTGTCCATTATGATGGTGAGTTTTTTATTTTTTTTATCGGTCCTACTTTAATTCTCACTTACATGGACTTTTACTCTACCTCCTTACATAGTGTGAAAGTCAAAATCCACACTTAAAATTTAAATCGTCTCCACCCCAACCCCTCGAAAAAGTGGGGATTGAACTCCCACCTCCCCATTCCATATTAAAAGGGTGGCCACTAAAAACCCCAGGTGGTTTATGATGGTGAGTTTGAATGAGTCCGAACATGGCCACGCATTCCTAAAATCGTTACCATCAAGTTAATCACATCGCCCCCGGAACATATTTGGCAAGCCAATTTTCTAAAAATTTTTAAAACCTAATACATTGTTAATTTAGTCATAAATATTATAATTGTGTCAATTCAGTTATGTAATTTTTTCACGTTTTACTAATTTCAGTTGAAAATTGGTGATGTGGACGCCATGATCCTATGTGGCACACAGTAGCTAATGTGAATAATTTTTAATATAATTTTTTTTTTTTTTTTTTCCTTCTTTTTGCTTCTTTAATTTTTTTTTTCTTAAGAAAAAAAAGTAAAGAAAGAAAAATATATAATTCAATAGACATAGTTATAAGATTTAAGACTGAATTGCTGAAGATTTATGATTGAATTGATCAAATTGCAATTAGTTTAGATAACCACTAGAGGTTGTGCCACCGTTCCCCAATGAAAGGGGGAGGTGGGTTGTTTAATTCCCTAACTTCTCAGGGAAGTTATGGGTGGGGACGTTTAGTTTCAAGAGTGGAGTTTGACTTCCACGCCTACAAAAGATAGAACAAAAATCTAATGGTGAGTTGACGAGTTAGAGTATGATCGACCGAAAGAAAAAATTAGGTGTAGTCTTTTTGGACGATTTTCCTTCTATTTGGGATAAAATCCTTAGAAAAATGATTAAGTGATAATATTATCTACTGTGAGAATAACATGCCTGCTTTAGATAATAAAAAAATCAAATAACTATTATGAAATACATGAATGAATAAGATATATGAATGAATATTCATTATATTCATCTTATCTAATGTACTTATTATGATACATTTGTATCATACTTTCTAAGTACATCTCTCTATACAATGAACATTCATCTCCCTTATCCAGTACACGTATCATTCGATACATTAATATTAATGATAAGTACATTCTTGTTCTCCTATAAATTTGAGTTTAGTTTTGATGTACAATTATAACCATCAGACACACAGTGAAATACAGTGATACACTGGAAATAAAACTCTCTCCTCTGACTTTCTCTACTATCTCTGGTGTTCACTTGCTTTATCTTCCCAATTTCTTCTCTATTATATATTCGCAACGCAATATTTTACAACACGTTATCAGCACGAAGATCTACCGACTGAGTAAGTAATTTTTGCAAGGTGGGTATTCTTTTTATTAATCAACTTATACTTCATCTTCTTCTATCAATTCTTCATTTTTATTTTTCTTGGCCTGAAGCCAAATTTCAAATCTAAAAGTATCCTTCTGCTCTTGAAGTAGCGGTGGATATTTGGAAATCCTTTTAATTAATTTAAGGATTTATTTTTGCAAGGATTATGAAAAATATTGAAAAGCCCAAATTCCACATCCTGGAAGTGAGTGGAAAGAATTATCTATCCCGATGCCTTGACATGGAAATGCACCTCCAAGGGCAAGGTTTCGCTAATACAATTACAGAGGATGGAACCTCAAATGAAAATGATAAAGTAAATGCGTTGATTTTTATTCGCCGTCATTTGCATGAGAACCTACAGACTCAATATTTATCTGTTCGAGACTCTCATATCTTGTGGAGGAGGTTGAAGGATCGGTATGATCATACTAAGATTGTTATCCTCCCTTAAACACAATATGACTGGCAAAATCTCAGACTGCAAGATTTTAAAGCAGTGTATGACTATAATTCCGCTTTATTTGATATCGTTTCTCGGCTTGAGTTATGCGATATCGACTCACCGATGCAGAATTGTTAGAGAAAACTTTCTCCACCTTCCATGCTTCAAATATTGTATTGCAACAGCAATACCGGCAGCGTTAGTTTGCCATGTACTCTAAATTAATTTCCGTGCTTCTTATTGCCGAGCAAACCAATGAATTACTGCTCAAAAATCATGATCTCAAACCTGTTGGCTCAAAAGTATTGCCTGAAGCACATGCTAACTTTGAGAAAAATACTGGCAATTTTAAGGGCTATAAGCGCGGTAAGAGCATAATCCTATAAGGGATGGTAGGAAATTTAACCGCCCTATGAAATCAAACTTTGGCCTAAATCATGGTAAAGAAAAGAAGCCAAAGAAGGTGATTAATGAAAGTATTTGTCATCATTGTGGCATGATCAAGCACCGGTCACGTACTTGTCGTACGCCAAGGCACTTTGTTGATCTATACTAGGCATCTTTAAAGAATACGGGCAAGCATGGTGAATCTCATGCCATTGAAATCAATCTTCGCCATAACCACTTTGTTGAGGCCAACAATATCTCCGTTGGTGGGACTCCTCTTGCTCCCGAAGTAGCAAATGCATCCTTGGATGTCTCTGATTTCTTTGAGGACCTCTGATTACTTTGATGAGGCATCATATTGAATGATGATACTTTGACCTTCTACTTAATTTAAGGATGTAATTTTGCAATGATTATATGCAAATTTTATGATACTTGACACCGAAGTTGTCAACATAAATGCAAATGAAAAATACCGAGAAAAAGGAAGATGTTTGTTTGCTTGATAGTGCAACAACACATACTATATTTCCTAGTAGACACTTTTTCTCGAGTTTGACATTGCAGAAGGCACAAATCCATACAATATCAGATCTTGTTCCGATTATTGATGGTTTTGGGAATGCCACAATTATTTTGCCAAATGGTATCATCCTGCATATTGAGAATGCGTTTCTAAGCATTAGATCAAAAGGGAATCTGCTCAATTTCAAAGATGTACGACATAATGGGTACCATATTGAGACTATTTATGAGCAAGACAAGAAATACATTGGCATTTCCTCTTATAAGATGGGCCTGAAGACCATCCATGAGAAGCTAGAAGCTTCTTCTATGGGTTTATATTGTGTCACGATTAAGGCTGTTGAAACCTACGCCACCACATCCCGGAGATTGGTAAGCCCGATCGATTTGAACCGTGGCATGATCGCCTTGGTCATCCCGACACTTCAATGATGCGTATGATAATTCAAAATACAAAAGGGCACCCTTTAAAAGATATAAAAGTTTGTTGTTCAAAGATTATAATTGTGAGGTTTGCTCATAAGGAAAGCTCATTATCAAACCTTCTATAACAAAAGTTAATCTTGAATCTCATTTATTCTTGCAAAGAATTCGGGTGATATTTGTGGACCAATACAACAACCAAGTGAACCATTTCGATATTTTATGGTATTAGTGGACGCATCCCGTAGATGATCCCATACTTGCCTATTATCTACGCGCAATGTCACATTTGCACGTTTATTTGCACTATTATCATATTTCAGCTGCAAATGCTTCAACTAGGATAGCTGTTCTTGAAGGACAGGCTAAAATGGATCAAAATCCCCTGCACTTCAAGTGTGGTAGACCAATAGGATCAAAATATATTGCTCCTCGAAAACGAAGGGGAAATAATTAGGAATTCACTCCAAAAGAGCCTTACGTTGTGCTTGCTCCCAAAGAGCTTATTGCCCCCGAAGAGGCGCAAACCCATGAAAGGAACACTAGCTCCGGGAATACCGAGAATTCCATTACAATATGTAATGGAATTTGGGATCGAAATGAAATCATCATTGATGATGCTTTTGCATTCTCGGTTGCTCATAAAATTATGGATGATGATTGTGAGCCGCAATCTATTATTGAATGTCGTCAAAGGGAAGATTGGCCTAAGTGGGAGGAAGCAATTAAAGTTAAATTAGCTTCCCTAACTAAACGAGAGTTTTTTGGACCTGTAACTCGTATCTCCGATAATGTAAAACCCGTTGGATATAAATGGGTATTTATCCGAAAACGAAATGAGAAAAACGAGGTTGTCAGGTATAAAGCCCGACTCGTTGCCCAAGGATTCTCCCAAAGACTTGGGATTGATTATAATGAGATATATTCACATGTGATGGATATGATTACATTTAGTTTTCTCATTAGCCTAGCAATCTTTGAAAGATTGGAAATGCGTCTTATGGACGTTGTGACGGCATATTTATATGGCTCATTAGACTTTGATATTTATATGAAAATTCCCGAGGGATTCAAAATGCTTGAAGCATGCACTCCCCGCAATTTGTTTTCAATAAAATTGCAAAGATCCTTGTACGGGTTAAAGCAATCCGGTTGCATGTGGTATCAATGCCTAAGTGAGTACCTAATTAAGGAAATGTACAAAGAAATTAGAAACCGGATTTGTTATTATAATAGTTTATGTCGACGATATAAATTTAATTGGAACTCGAAGAGTTAGCTAAAACTGCTGAGTATTTGAAAATGGAGTTTGAAGTTAAAGATTTGGGTAAAACCAAACTTTGTCTTGGTCTAGAGCTTGAGCATAAAGCAAATGGAATAATCGTCCATCAATCAGCGTACGTTGAAAGATTGCTTAAACGCTTCGACATGGACAAAGCTCACCCATTGAGCACCCCTATGGTTGTAAGGTCTCTAAATCCCCAAAAGGACCCATTTCGTCCTAGAGAATCTGATGAAGAGATACTTGGTTCTGAAGTACCATATCTCAATGCAATTGGGGCTTTGATGTACTTGGCACAATGTACGAGACCGATATCGCTTTTGCGGTAAATTTATTGGCACGTTTTAGTTTCGAGCCAACTCGGAAATATTGGAATGGAATTAAACATATTTTCCGTTATCTCCGAGGAACCATAGATTTGAGATTATATTATTCCAAGGATTCCACTAACTCGGTTTAGTTGGATATCTGATGCTGGATATAGATCCGATCCACATAAGGCTCGCTCTCAAACCGAGTATTTATTTTGTTATAACGACACCGCTATTTCTTGGCGTTCTACGAAGCAATCGCTAGTAGCTACATCTTCTAACCACTCTGAGATTATTGCTTTATATGAAACTGGAAGAGAGTGCGTTTGGTTAAGATCCATTATAACACATATTCATAATTCTTGTTGCTTAATACCGGTTACAAATTCTCCCACTATAATTTATGAAGATAATGCTGCTTGTGTTGCACAAGTCAGAGGAGGATATATCAAAGGTGATAGAACCAAGCATATCTCGCCGAAATTTTTCTATACTCATGAACTCCAAGAAAGTCGACAAAGTGATGTTAAACAGATTCGATCCATATATAATCTTGCAGATCTTTTCACCAAATCATTGCCAACATCAACTTTTGAGAAATTAGTATATGGCATTGGTATGCGACGAGTTTACAAGATGCAAGATTGATTAGCCCCAACAGTGGCTACATGGCTCAATTGAGGGGGAGATATTATGAATTATGCATTGCAGCATTGATATGCGGCGAGTTCACAAGATGCAAGATTGATTAGCCCAAACAGTGGCTATATATGCATTGCACTCTTTTTTCTTTTTGTCCGGTTTTTTCCCACAGGGTTTTTCCGGCTTAAAGTTTTTAACGAGACAATTAATGTATCCATAAAATGGAGAGATCATAACATTTGTGCTCTGCACTCTTTTTCCCTTTTGTCCGGTTTTTGTCCCACTGGGTTTTTATGGCTTAAGGTTTTTAATGAGGCGGTATCATTCGATGCACAATTCATAATGAATACAATGAATATTCAAGGGGAGTGTATGAAATACATGAATGAATATTCATTACATTCATCTTATCTAATGTACTTATTATGATACATTTGTATTATACTTTCTAAGTACATCTCTCTATACAATGAACATTCATCTCCCTTATCCAAGTACATGTATCATTCGATACATTAATATTAATGATAAGTACATTCTTGTTCTTCTATAAATATGAGTTTAGTTTTGATGTACAATTACAACCATCGACACATAGTGAAATACAGTGATACACTAGAAATAAAATTCTCTCCTCCGGCTTTCTCTACTATCTTTGGTGTTCACTTGCTTTCTCTTCCCAATCTTTTTTCTGTTATATATTCGCAACGTAATATTTTACAACAATAACAAATAATTATATATATTTGGCAAGCTAATTTTCCGAAAAGTTTTAAAACCTATTGCATTCTTAATAATTCAGTCATAAATATTATAATTGTGTTAATTCAGTCTTGAACTTTTTCACATTTTCTTAATTTCGGCCGAAAATTGATGATGTGGACGTCAATCGTCCATGTGGCACACCGGCACTAACGTGAACAATTTTTAATATAATTTTTTTTTTTCTTCCTTCTCTCTTCCTTCTTTAATTTTTTTCTTCTTCTTAAGAAAAGTAAAGAAAGAAAAGATATATGATTCATTGACACAGTTATAAAATTTAGGACTAAATTGCTGAAGATTTATGATTAAATTGATCAAATTGTAATTAATTTAGAAGACCAATGGACAACATTCCCCAATGGAAGGGGGAGGTGGGGTGTTCAATTCCCTAGCTTCTTAGGGAAGTCAGGAATGGGGACATTTAGTTTCAAGTGTGGAGTTTGACTTACAAGCTTTACAAAGGGGCAGAACAAAAAAAAAAAAAAAAAATAGGTATAGGCTTTTCGGACAATTTTACTTATATTTGGGATAAAATCCTCAGAGAAATGATTAAGTGACAATATTTAAATTACTTTGAGAATAACACGAACCGTTTTTTATCATAAAAAAAATCAAATAACAAATAATTATAAATTATTGTTTCCTTAAAATGAAAAATAGGTGTAAGCTTTTTGGACAATTTTCCTTATTTTAGAGTATTTAATCTACTGAGAATAATAGTTTCTTTTCAACTATAAAAGTTAAATAATAAATAATTATAAATTATTGTGGGATTCATTCCATTAAAATTTAGGTGCACAACAAATTGTCATTATTAGTAGCAAAGCCCAAATTCTTATTTGGCAAAATAAGGTGGATGAGTGAAGCACCTTTCCAACCAAAAAAAAAAAAAAACCAAACTACTGGACCTTAGTGTCCTCTATATAATTCCCATTGCACACGATCATCACCATCTCCAGCGCAAACACTCTAGACAGTTCCCATAACACTGATCAAACGATGAATGTGATAGTAGAACACACGGAGACCATCAAGCCGTCTTCTCCGACGCCTCCCGACCTCCGCCGCCATGGCCTCTCCTTCCTCGACCAGATCTTGCCCCCCATCTTCATGCCCCTCCTCCTCTTTTTCCCCAAAGACGACCTCCTCACCAACGAGGAAAAACTCTCCAAGCTCAGGCGGTCTCTCGCCGAAACCCTAACTCGATTCTACCCGCTCGCTGGGCGCTCAAGAGACAACCTCTACGTCGAATGCAACGACGATGGCGTCCACTTCGTGGTGGCTCGGGCCACATGCCAGCTTTCGGAGGTCCTCAAAAGTCCTGACCCCGAGAAGCTTGGCCGGCTCTTGCCCTTCAAGCTCTACGACTTGGGGGATCTCGCCACTGCTGTGCAAGTCAGCTTCTTTGAGTGCGGAGGGATGTGCCTAGCGCTATGCGTCTCCCACAAGCTCGCTGACGCGTTCTCATTTTTCTCTTTTCTCAATAGTTGGGGCGCGATTGCTCGCGGCGATGGTGGCCATATAATATCTCCCGTTTACGAGTCATCCTCTCTTTTCCCGCCGGTAAATCTAGCGGGATTTTCACCGAGTACGGGGCTTTTGAAGGAAGGCCTTGTTACGAAGCGGTTCGTCTTCGACGCCAGATCGATAACCACCCTTCGAGATAAGTATGGCACTGCTGAGATAGCGGAGGCCGAAGGCCAGAGAAGGCGGCCAACTAGAGTCGAGGCCTTGTCGGCCTTCTTGTGGAGGCGATACATGGAGAGCACGCAAAAGAAAGGGGGCCGCATCAGCGAGAATGACAAGATATATACGGTGCTACATGCAGTGAACTTGCGTCCGAGGATGGATCCGCAATTATCAGACCGCCATTTTGGGAACATTAGCAGGATTGCCCTCGCGATGCCAACCATTGATACTGATGAACATATGATCGTGAACCAGGTATAGCTAGAGAGAATCATTCTAGACAGAGCCGAACTGGAGGACATGAGCTTAAGATTAGCGTCAATCCATTTTTTCAGAAGGATTAGTAAGTGAGCGCATAACTAATTCCTTTGAAAACTTAAGCTATCTGAAACGTTCCATGCATAATATTTTAATCTTCATCCTTCGTGGGATTAAGATGATTCTGGATAATAAGTGAAGAATAATGCATTAGTGCTAGCTACAAAGATTGCTTTACAATACAAATTTCTTTTGCTTATCATGGACAACGTAGCAATGCTTTTGAGTCTTCCTAATTTATGTTTGTTTTTTTGTCTTCTCTTTTCTTTTTCTTTTTTTTCGATAACAAGGTGAGAGAAGCAATAAAGGAAGTGAACACGAGCTACGTGAAGAAGCTAAAAGAAGGAGAAGGGCACTTGAACTTCTTGAAGAATCGCTCGGCCCAGATCTCGAAAGGCGAGGTTGTGCCCTTCAGCTTCACAAGCCTGTGTCGGTTCCCTACCTACGAGGCCGACTTTGGGTGGGGCAAGCCTGCATGGGTCGGGTCCTCTGCGTTTCCTTACCGGAACCTCATCGTCTTCTTGGACACCAGAGACGGAGGAGGCATAGAAGCATATGCTAATCTCAAGCCGGAGGACATGGCCTTGTTTGAGAAGGACAAGGAGCTTCTTTCATTCGCATCATCATCAGCATCTCCGAAGGTGGAATATGCATAGCTGGCGATGTTCACACCATGCGTGTTGATCGGTGTACTGATGCAACTGTTTATGTCCTTACTGCTATGTTTACCTCTGGTTCTTTTATGTGCTGTATACATATCGTGCACTTCTATGGTAGGGGCTCAAGCCTCAACGAGTGATAAATAAGCACAAGATTAAGAACAGTGATATAATCAAGAGTGCCTCTTTTCTATATGTGGCTCAAGTCATTACATGTGCAAAATCATCCTTTTACCCAAATTCGAACGAATAGAGATCGAGTTGTTGATCCGTTGCCATTTATAATATAAACTACATAGCATTTCTGCATCAACTGTTTTGCATGTGCAAAAAGATAGACTCGGCACAATCCCCTGCCAAATCTTCTGATCATCTCTTGCGAGGTTATTGAATTAATTAGCAGGATCAATCTTCAATTTACCAGAGAAGACGAGTCTACGTACAGATTCTAGACCAGCTTGACAAATGCCGGCAGGGACGAAAACTTTCTTGTCGAAATAATTGAAGTATTGATGGAGTTGGTTGAACATTCAAATCCGTCAATTGCTTGCTGCTGTGCATGCGTCTGTTTGCAGTACTGATTCAAAAGCAGCAATTATGCATGTGGCAACCGATTGAGATTATTCAGAGATACGGGTGCAAATTGCATCGAACTCGAACTCGACCATGTTCCTTATATGGCCTAAAATAGTCTCGACTCCTGAACCCAACTCTGGCGAGGAAACGAATACTTGAAACCCCTCAAAATCGCCTTGTTTATAAAGTACATGTGATGATCAAATATTTAATATAGCCAAAAGGGTACTCCAATCTATAGCACAATGTCTTTCAATCAAATGAGAGTTTTCCGATCAGAAAGGTCGAATCGGGACTCAATCTGCGACTGCTCGCAAACCCTTTTGAATCCTCTACAATCTCTTAAACTGGACGCAGAGTCATCCTCCTCCTTGAAACTCCAAACTTGATCGAGCCGGAAATCTGAATTTTACCAAAGGGTTTCTATCCGAAAATGGAAGTAACAATGATCCAAAAGACCAACATGAAGTTCATAGCCTGATTTTTCATTTTTGTTTTGTATGTTTTGCATGGATGATCGTCAAATCAAATTCCCAATACTGATCCATTGATTTCCACGCGTCCGCTCTGGCTCATGACGAATTAGAAATGCTGCCAAAGTAGATATGAGTTGGCTGATGACTAATGGAATACTTTGAAAACCATTCTGCCCAACTAAGGAGCTGAGAATGTGGGATCTACTTCTGCTTGAATTTCAACATATGAGAAAATGAGGACATATCAATCTCCACGAGAAAATGATGTCTTATAAGATGATATTCAAACTTCTTGATGCCATATTTTACCGTCAGGATTTCTTTGAATGTAAAGTTGTAATGCATTTCCATTTACATGAATCTTCCACTCTTATGTTCACAAACTCTTCGTTTTTGATCAATTTCTTCAAGAAGAATAGTAGCTCAATATTCATCACTAGCATCTGTTTCCAAAATTCTTTTTTTGGTGGAAGGATTTGTAATGGGGTAAGATGCTGTAGAATTTCTTTAATTCTTTTTACCAATTGAGTTTGTTGTGGTCCCCATGGAGGAGCGTCTTTCTTGAGCATTTGTTGTAGTGGACTTACAAACTCTGTAATTTTTTAGACAAAATCCTTGAGATAATTAAATATTGTAAGGAATTATTGAACTTGCTTGTGAGAGAGATGATCATCAAGAAACTTCTGCAATTCCTCAACGATATAAGGACTAAGATAATGCGTCCCATCTTTGAGGTACATTCTAAAAAACTCGATTTATTTCTGTGCAATAATCATCTTTTTTTTTGGGACAACATAATCCTATGCTTTAGTACTAACTCTGCAAATTGGACTAGTAATTTACAATGAAAATCCTCATCTAGACTATAGAGGAAGATGTCATCAATTTAAATTTGAGCATTGGCCATGATAGGCTAGAAAATTCTACACATGGCCTTTTGAAATAGTAAATGAGCTATTTGGAGACTAAAAGGGAGCATCATCCATTGCAAATGTTGACTGGAGATACAAAATCCAGTTTAGTCCCAATTGTCAAAATCCAACTTTGAAATTAGACTTAGAGCATATTTTGGCTTGGCCAATGTGGCAAAGGAAATTTATCATCTTGTGGGAATTGATTGAGGGCGTGATAATTAATGATTGGTCTAATTTTTCCTCCGTTCTACTCAGCACACTTGTTTACATAAAATGCCTCACAAGTCCATTAAGAATCTAGTGACTTAAATAGTCCTTGGTGAAGCAAGTTTGAGCATTCCTTTTGTGCTAAAAGCAATGCTCTGGATTCATGCCTAAGTGGCTAACTTTGGTGGGATTGATATCATCCTTTTTTCAAAGGAAGATGGATGAAAAAGTTAGGATATTTCCATAGAGGGTTAGGACAGCATTGAACAAAATTTGATTGTGATTCTACACATGCCTCAAGAAGGGTTTGCAAGATTGGATCTAAAACGTTAATCTAAATAGTGAAGAAACTTTGGATGTCTGCAAATTCCTTGAATTGTCCATTGAGCTATAGTCCATTGGGCAAACTTCTGAGTTTAGGAATATGCGTAAGGATATCACAACCAATAATGATATCTTTATCGGGTGAGCTAGAGCCGAGGAGTTTCGTAATGGTTGAACACTGGGAAAAAAATTGTATGATGATGGGTTTGTTTTGAACTCTTGTGGAAAAGGTATCTTCGGAAGCAAAGTTAAAATAGCAGGGATATGAAGTCTAGTATTTTTCTTCAAGTATCTTTCTATCTAGAATAGAAGCACTAACTCCAATGTCAATGAGAGTAATGATAGAAATAGGTTGTCGTATTTGGATGGGTATATTTTAACAAGAAAATATGGGAGAATAGTAGGAATCTATGCACAAAGGTCTTGAACTGTGGGTGCTTTGGGTTTTTCTGAAGAATAGCAAATTCCTTTAACGGACTTTCAATGTCATTGGTTTGCGACCATGTTTGGATAGCATACACAATGTGTTGGTGGGTTTATCTTCCAAGGAGAATACTTATTTAACATCATCATTCCAGAGTGATATTCCAGTTTCCCTTTCTATTTTCTAAATCAAATGAGAATTTCTTCACTTGACTTTTGGAGAATATTTTGCAAAATGGCCTTTTTATTGCCAGAAAATCGTTGATGCAGTTGTGTGTCATGTAAGATAGCTAGTGACGACTGGACTACTATTTCAACGAAAATTGACCAAAATGACTACATTATAATTTCGCGCAAAAGCTATAACTAACTTAGCAAAATTGAAATGTTTAAGTTTGAGTGGGTATTTGTATAATAGGTTTTCAACTGATTAGGTGATGTTTACAACATTAGAATAATGGAAAATTTGGCTGCCTCTTTTATTATTTGTACATGGCAAAACATTTCGACGTTGGGTTACAAGCACGTAAATTTCTTGGAAATGTTTACCCTTAAAATGCATGGTTTGTCTTTCATTGAACCGAGGAATGAAAGTCAATTAGCACATAAAAATTTGAGCTAAGACACCATTTGATCGTCATAGCAAGAATATTGAAATTTTCAAGTATTTTGCCCTTGTGTAATTAACGACACTCGGATCCCTGGAGTGTCAAAAGTTGACACAAATGGACACTTGAGTGCCAAAAGTTACGAAAGTGACACTTAAATGCCAAAATCGGAGCAAAATGGATCACTTAAGTGCCACCGGCAAGTAAATCCGACCAAAACGCTGACGTGGCAATTTTCCGGCGAGTTGCACGCAAAACGACGTCGTTTTGTACGTTGATGTGACTAAACAATGTCAAAATGACGTCGTTTTGGTATAATTCAAATTTTAATATAATAATTAATTAAATTAAATTTTAATTAATTAATATTTTTTTAAAAAAAAAGGTGGGGGGAAGGAGGAGGATGGAGGCAGCCGGCGGCCGAGGGCCGAGCCCTTAGCCTTCGCGCCCTCCTCCTTTGTTTTTTTAATAAATAAATATGAATTATTATTATTATTATTATTATTTTAAATTTAATTTAATCAATTTTTATATTATATTAAAATTTAAATTATGCCAAAACGACGTCGTTTTTGTGTGTATTTTGCTAATTTGGCATCCCGGCGAGCCACGTAAGTGAGAAAATTAATAAAAAAAGTCACATAGGATTTCCGGCGAGGCTCGCCGGATGTGGCACTCAAGTGTCCCATTTTTCATAAGAAGTGGCACTTAAGTATCACTTTCGTAAGTTTTGGCACTCTATTTGTACCAACTTTTGGTACTTGAAGCATTCTTTTGCCTGTAATTAACATGGCTAAGATTCATCGATGTGGGGTTTACACAGGGAGGATCACAATTCTTGGGCCAAATCCAAAGGGATGACACGAATTTATCGTCGTAAGATTAAAGATATCTCCTCTTTTCAAATTAATTAAAAAAAATGCTCAACCTTTTACTTGAGCAACAAAAATACCCACCTTCATATAACCAATCAATTCGCTCAAAATCATCAATTTGGAACACCGGTTTTGTATTTGGAGCAAAAAGCACTCGATTCCAAAAGCCTCTAACTCCTTCAATTTGGGGTTCCCTAATCTTTTTCTTTTCTTGGTAAAAAAACAGAGCCATCGATTAAAGAAGACTACGAAAAGAAGCCATTTCTATTATAGAGAAATGGCATCGTTTCCTTTTGCTAATGTGTCTAAGGCTGAGCTGGTCCTGTTGTGGCTCCATGTTGTCCTTGGGCACATTCGTGACAAGTATTGATGATTAAAGGCCTAACAACATCTGTCATTCGTCTGACCATATAATCAGCGAACTCATTTTGAGTCTCCTTGATTGTTCACCTTATAGTAGTAAGCATGATTGGTATGAGATCTGCCTATCTTATTTCCTCCACCGCCTCGAAACATCAACACCTTCCTCTTGGACTTGATTTGTTGTTTCTTTGGGCTGACGATGATTCATCTTGTGCATTGTTATTGTTAATTTATGACTCGAGTTTGAGATTCACTGGACTTTTGATGGATTTATAAAAGAAGAAATATAAAAATAAAATAGATACGAATTTCCTCTTCGGAAATTATGCGGAATCCGAAACTCGTGAAGCTCCCGCACGGGATTTCCTCTTCATGTGAAGATTGGTTTATTGGTGGGGCCCAAGGTCAAAGTTTTGACCTTGGGCACACACGCGCACACACACATGTCCGCCGAGAGAGGAAGTCTGCCGCGTGAAGTTAAATACGTGGATGGTGGGCCCAGGTCAATTGTTTGACCTTTTCTGGGCACACGTATAAAAGGTTTTTCATCTCTTTCGGAAAGGAGCCGCCAAAGGATCCACGAGAAGTTGCACGCCACGAGAGAGAAGCTGCACGAGGAAGCTGAAGATTCTTTCTGTTTTTTTGGCGTGCGACTTGAACGCGTGGTATTTTTGTTGCCGTGAGTTTATACTAAGTGAGTTGTTTATTTATAAACACTTTGGGTTTGGGGATAAATTGGGGTTTGGGAAACACCGAGAGAGTGTTTGAGTGACTTGAGTGTGTAATCTCCTTGTATCGCTTGATCTATAGTGAAATTCGCTGCTGCTCTCCTCGTGGACGTAGGTCTTTACGACTGAACCACGTAAATCTGGTGTCCAATTTATTTTTCTTCTGTCTATATTATTGTTCGATCGCTCGCCCCTATCGCAACAATTGGTATCAGAGCCAGAGCTAGGCTGAGTTGAAGCGAATCGATGGCGACGAAGAAGTAAAAGTGAGAATTGACAGATTTGATGGGAATGATTTTAGTTTACGAAGATGCAGATTGAAGATTATCTTTATCGATGAAACCGCACTTGCCATTGTTTGGGGAGAGAACTAGAGGCGATGAAGCAAGCTGATTAGGATTTGCTCGATAGACGAGCTATGGGTGTTATTCGGCTAACGTTGGCTCGTAACGTCAGATTTAACATCTTGAAGGAGAAGACTACTGCTGATCTGATGCAAGCCCTGTCAGATATGTATGAGAAGCCCTCTGCGATCAACAAGGCCTGTTTGATGCGACGTCTGTTTAATTTGAAGATGAGCGAAGATGCGTCAGTTGCAGATCATATCAATGAACTCAATGTGATTGTTAGTCAATTGAGTTCAGTTGAGATTGACTTTGAAGATGAGGTATGTGCTTTGATTCTGTTATCCTCATTGCCTGATAGTTGGAATACTACTGTTACCGCTGTTAGTAATTCCTCTGGGTCAACAAGTTCGACGTTTGATGGGGTTCGAGATTTGATTTTGAGCGAGGACATCCGTAGAAGAGAATCTGGTGAACTTGTATCTGTTGCTTTAGTAGGTGAAAATAGAGGAAGATCTAGAACACGTGTGGGTAACGTAGTACTAATATGAATAGACGTAGTCAATCCGGGATTGCTAATGTTGTCTGTTGGAGTTGTGGCAAGAGGGGGCATCTTAGAAGGAATTGCCTTAAGCTAAAGAATGAGAATGGTAAGGGAATTATAGTTGATTATGCAGATAATGTTGCAGCTGTAGCTGATAATGCCGATTATGTCTTGTCTGTCACCAATGATTCATCGTTTGATGAATGGATTTTGGATTCTGGTTGTTCTTTTCATGCTACACCAAATAGAAACTGGTTTATCACTTATCAGTGCACAGGTAGTGGTAAAATCCAGTTAGGGAACAACGCTGAATGCAATGTTGTGGGTGTTGGTGATGTTAAAATCAGAATGCATGATGGTATTGTGAGGATATTGACTGGAGTAAGGCATGTTCCAGAGTTGAAAAAGAACTTAATTTCTTTGGGTGCCTTAAATTCAGCTGGTTGCAAGTATTCTTCAAAATGTGGAGTTCCAAAGGTTGTTCGAGGTGCCATTGTGATAATGAAAGGAATCAAGCACGGAGGCCGTATAAACTTCAAGGTGAGACAGTGAAAAATTTGTGGAGACGTTGGATGCATCTGTTCGAGAGTCTATTGACTGCTCGAGGAAGACCTGGGTGTTTGTGCCAATGCACAAGTTTGATGCTGGTGTCAAGATCATGCAGTTGAGAGCTTTGATCGAGATGGAGACTGGTAAGTCGATCAAGCATGTGCGGACTGACAATAGCATGGAGTTCGCTCGAAGCCGGCAAATAAATTCTGCATGAAAGAGGGCATAGTGAAACAACGTACTAGTGCCAGTAAATCACAACAATTTGCAGAATTGATGAGTAAAACAATACTAGAGACGGCCCGAAAAATTATCTCTGGTGCTGGTATTGCTAGGAGAATCCTAGTTGATGTGCAAAGTACGATGAGCTGCCTGGTGAATAGATCCCCATCAACTGCTATTGAATGGCGGACTCCTGAAGAAGTGTGGTAAGGTAACGTTGCTGATTATTCTGTTCTTAGAATATTTGGTTGCCCATGTTATTTTTGAGTGAGTGATGGTAAGCTCGATTGGAGGACAATGTGCATATTCCATGGCTATGCACAAGGTGAGCGAGGCGATCGGTTGTGGTGCCCAGATATAAATTCACTTGTTAACAGCAGAGAAGTTACCCTTGATGAGTCTCCAGTACTTCTGGCTAGGAGTGATTATAGCAAAGGTGTTCACACGATCCGAACGGTGTTCAGCTTGAGGTGGAGTTGCGACCAAAAACTCTTGAGGTAGCGTATACGGGTACTAGCAAAATAATCGACACATATGGTGCTTGTAGCGAGGTGGAGCTTATAGAGCCAATGGTTGCTGTAATTGCTGATATTGACAAGGTACGTATTTGATCTCCTGATAGATATAGATGCAATAATGGTTTTGCTTTATCTGCGGTTAAGGAGGTTGTGTCAGAAAATTCTTGCGGAGCAGTTAAAGGTGCATGTGGAGTTGGTATTCTGATGAGGTCCTTGATTATGGCGAAGTTCAAACGAGGCTTGGACTTGGATAATATCGTGGCGGTTGAGCCCATCAAGGGCTATGGGAAAGTAGCGGCAGAGTTTGAATTTTTGTGAAGCGATTGCGACTTGGCTCTAACGTTGAGTCAAGGTGGAGATTGTTAATTTATGACTCGAGTTTGACATTCACTGGACTTTTGACGGATTTATAAAAGAAGAAATATAAAAATAAAATAGATACGAATTTCCTCTTCGGAAATTATGCGGAATCCGAAACTCGTGAAGCTCCCGCACAGATTTCCTCTTCATGCGAAGATTGGATTGGTCACACGCACACACACACGTCCACCGAGAGAGGAAGTCTGCCGTGTGAAGCTAAATACGTGGATGGTGGGCCCAGGTCAATTGTTTGACCTTTTATGGGCACACGTATAAAAGGTTTTTCATCTCTTTCGGAAAGGAGCCGCCGAAGGATCCACGAGAAGCCGCATGCCGCGAGAGAGAAGCTGCACGAGGAAGCTGAAGATTCTTTCTGTTTTTTGGCGTGCGACTTGAACGCGTGGTATTTTTGTTGCCGTGAGTTTATACCAAGTGAGTTGTTTATTTATAAACACTTTGGGTTTTGGGATAAATTGGGGTTTGGGAAACACCGAGAGAGTGTTTGAGTGACTTGAGTGTGTAATCTCCTTGTATCGCTTAATCTATAGTGAAATTCACCGCTCGCTCTCCCCGTGAACGTAGGTCTTTACGACGAACCATGTAAATCTGGTGTCCAATTTATTTTTCTTTTGTCTATATTATTGTTCAATCGCTCGCCCCTATCGCAATGCAGTTCTCAACCATTGGTATTTGGTCGTTAGTGGCGCTATTCAAATTGATTTGATTTTAGGTCTGTGGCATAGCACTCTCTCGACTCAACATAATGGGTCCCACAGTGCGTGCCAAAAAGATGTTTCACGATTTAATGCCCATGAAAATCTTTCACCAAATGTTGCTTTTTGATTTTATTATAGGAGACTCAGGTTCTGTGTTGAGTTTGGATAGACAATGTCAAATGTAAGGGGAAATTTTATTAATCAACTTGTATATACATTCTTGACAATTAATACTTGGATGGCTTGAAGACTAACTACTCCTAGGCACAAATTACACTAGAATTTAATCAATGATGCAATTTGAACATTAGTAGCTAGATAATCTATGCTTTGAACTCAAACTATGCTGGAATTTAATTTACGGCACAACTTGTTTTAGGTGTAAAGCTGGAAACTAATCACCAGCAACATTCCTAAATAGGAAACACAACGTTGGAATTTAATCAACGACGTTGGGCTTGTAGAACAACACCGAAATTTAATTGACGATGCTAGACCAGATAAATATGCACCCCGAAATTTAATCAATGATGAGAATCTTGAAAACAACAACTAAAATGCGAAAAAGTAAAGATAAAATAAAGATAGTTGTTGTGTTGTTTGGGGGCGCCCGGGGGGGGGAGGCTTCTTTGTTGAACAGGTTGTGGTATTTATAGGACAGACTGTAACCATTAGTCGGTTTCTTTTCCTTGGGCGCCACTCTTGATATTCTCCATGTTTTTTTTTTTTAATTCTTCTTGGCACCCTTATCCATAAACAATTGCCTCCTGACTTAGCGATGATGCTTGCGGGACTTGCTCATGAAGAAAATAACTACTCTCCATTTTATGCGCATTTTCGTAACAGTTATTTCACTCGAGTTCTAATACTAATTTCACTTAACCTTCAAATCCAGTACACTATCCTCATAGCTTGACACACGGCGACCAATTACCTGGCCATCAACTCTAGGATTTACTTCTAGAATTCCATCGAGGCTCGGCTAAAGTAGTTTCCACGAAAACTATTTGCCCTTAACTTTGTGAACCAAAATGGGGCGTTTTGCTTATTATTTCCTTGTGGTCAACATGTGGTTCTAGGAGTAATTTTTGGTGTCAACACATCATGGACAGTGTAGCCTATAAAGGAAGTGAACGCGGACTACGTGAAGAAGCTAAGAGAAGGAGAAGGGTACTTGAACTTCATGAAGGAACACTTGGCCCGGATCTTGAAAGGCGAGGTCGTGCCTGTGACATCCCGATTTTTTCTCAATTTTATTTTCCGTCAATTGAGTTAGACGATTCATCTGTGCATGTAGTTCGTCTCTCAGAGTTGGCCACTCACAAGGGAACTAATCTATTGAGTGAAGCAATTAAGGAATTTACCGCGTCAGACTTGGAGCCCCGATCACCCTCGGGTCGGATGCAAGAAAATTCCCCAAAAGCTACCGAGTGGATTAGGCGCGCTGAAATCGCACCAGATTGAATTTAACCGTGAAAATTTGGATTGAATTTAGAAATTGGAAGCCGGTTATGTCACATATCTTATTAGGATCATGAGATGATTTTGTGGACTTTAATTGGACTCAATTAGAAGAGAATTGAATAAAAAATTGAAGAAATTGGACGTACAAGAAATGGACCCCGACGGAAAATGAAAGTGCAACCATTAGAGAAGTTGTGGAGGATGTGAGTGAGTGGAAGATGACATGGGATGATGTCATGGTAGTTGGGGCCAATTTGAAGGAGAGCGTGACAAGTGGCAAGTGTTAATTGGTCCTCAAAAAGTGAAGAGGTCCCACCATCTTCTTCTTCCTCAAGCTTGGAACCGGTTGGGGGGGGGAAGAGGAGCGGACCATTTCGAACCAGGCAGCTCGCACGCCCCCTTCGCCCGCTCGGTCGCCGTTCCTCCGCCGTTCGTCGCCGTCGTGTAGCGCCGTCGTCGCCGTCCCGCACGACCTCGTGTCGCCCGTGCCGCGTGCCCGTGCTCCGACGACGCCGCCTCCGCCGTGCTCCATCCCGTTGGCCCAGCCACCCTAGCCGCCGTTCGACCTCGCCGGAACCCCTTTCGCCGTCGCCGTTGAGCCAGCCGAGCCGCCGCCCCTTCCTCCGCCCGTTTCGCGAGCTCGCACCTCCCCGTCGCGCCTCCTTCCGGCCTGGTTCGGTAGCTCCGTTTGTGGGTATCTCGGCCTCTTCTAGGCCCGCTTTGGCCATCTTCCCGGCCTCGGAAGCTAGGCCCGCCTTTGGAAAAGTTGATCCCGACGTCGCCCTCGTCGTGGTGATCCAAGCGGCGAGTTAATCAAGTGAGTTTACCTCACTAAATCTCGATTAGAGGGTTAATGATGCCTTAAGTGTGTTTAGCTTAGGTTGATTGAGATTAGGTGGTTAGATTAGTTTATTTAGTTGTGGATTAGATTAAGGTGTTTTAACTAAGTTAAAGTATGTTTAGTTTAAGGCTAAGTAGGTTTATTTTAATATAAGCCTTGATGTGACTTAAAGGAATTTATTTCTGATTTAAATAAATGTTTCTACATTATTGGATTATTTAATAACATATTATATTCCGAAAAATATTAAAATATAAAAAAAAATTTCAAAAAAATTATTTTTGACCTCAATTGCTCAGAATTTCGTGCTGATCGCTGCTATGTATTCAGAATTTGAATTTGATGAGTGGATAATGCAAATTGAGTGTTGATTGTGAAAAATATGGATTTTATCTAGAAAATCCCAAGTGTCGGGTTTGGCATTGAAATTGGATTTTTGATGGTTAATATCGTAATTGGAGTATGTGAGTGAAATGTAAATTATCCAGGGATCAGTATTGAATTGTCGTGTGCTGGTTGAAAGGCTCGGTCGCAGTAGTGGCTAGGCCAACTGGACCTTTAATCTTTTAGAAATACCGTCAACTGAGTGACGTGGCTTGGGTCGCAGTAGAGGCTAGGCCAACGGACCCATGCTCCTTCGGGAATGCCGTCGACGTGGTGACGGAAGCCGCCCTCCATGGGGGAGGCGATGCGGCATTAATGTCGTAGATAGTCGAACCGCAAGATGGCTATGCCCTTGTGTGGTAGAGATTACTGATTGAAACGCTTGTTGCGATTGTTCATCATGTGAGATTGATTGTGTTTCAATGATTTAAGTTTTATTTCTACCTGTGATTGAGTGTTATGAATTGTACTAATCTGCAGGAAGGCAATAAGGCGAGGTAAGTCTTCCGTGTTGTGTGGCTAGACCACTCTTGGGCGTATTTTCTTTCTAATAGGGTTTAGGAGGGGTGAACTTGCTTGGACAAAGTCTCATCCCGGTTTGGGGAAAATATTACAGGGCCGTAGATGGCGGTACCCTCGGAGAAGAGTGGCATGCCGACGGAGATTCACCAGACGACGCAGAGTGCCCCTGACCCTGGAAGTCCTTGGGTCTATCAGTTGGTTAGGTCCATTGTCCGGGTCCGTGTGACCGTGGATGCCGCAGTACCTTATATGTTTAGGGCTTGGTTTCGTTCCGGGGGCCGATGGCGTTAGGGTTGGCCCTTTGGATAGCATGGACATTCCGTTGATCGTGATGGACGCCATTTTGGGTGAAGGCGTGACGGATCTTCCCCGACGGTAGGGTGATCAACGCATCGCTCCGGTCTCTTTGGTGAGTAACTTGAGGATGTGGGATCGTCGAACGAGTCCGACTAGTAGTCATAGGACTGTTCTCTTTTTTTTTTTTTTTTTTTTTTTGTAGACCGATCCCTAGTGTGCGAGATCGACCCTTTTTGATGCACATAGCCTCGACCCATTTTTGGTGCATATAGTTTCTGGATCCTATTGGTGTATGTAACCCTGGATTGGTGATATATGAAAGTATGTTGGTTTGATTTTGAATTGATTTTTTTTTTCCTGCTGTCCTATCTCGTATGTTTTGTCAGGGGTTTCTTAGCACGTTCCGCATGCGTATAATAATTCAATAGGGTCGGCGACACTACCTGGGAATGTCGCATTTACATGACCATGGCGGGTTGTTCACGTGTCTCGGGTTTGGGGCGTGACAGTGCCATTCAGCTTCATGAGCCTGTGTCGGTTTACAACCTACGAGGAGGCATAGAAGCGGCTAATCTCAAGCCGAAGGACATGGCCTTGTTCGAGAAGGACAAGGAGCTTCTTTCATTCGCATCATCATCCGCATCTCAAACCGTGAAATATGCGTAGCTCGCGATGTTCACAGCATCCATGTTGATCGGTGTTTTTGTTGATGCAACTAGTTACGTCCTTACTGCTATGATTTCCTATGTTTGGTTTCTTTTGTGTGCTGTATACATATCGTGCGCGTCTATAGTAACAGCTCAAGCCTCAACGAGTGATGAATAAGTACGAGATTAATGTACAGTGATATATCAAGAGTACCTCTTTTCTACATTTGGATCGCGTCGTTACATGTGCAAAATCATCTTTTTTCCCAAATTCAACCGAACAGAGGATTGAGTTGTTGATCCCATAGCCATTTATAATATAAACTGTTTTGCATGTGTATAAGGCTAGACTTGGCACAATCCCGTGCCGAATCTTCTAATCATCTCTTGTGAGATTATCGAATTAATTACTAGGATCAATCTTCAATCAACCAGAGAAGACAAGCCTACGTGCAGATTCTAGACCAGCTTGACAAATCCCTGTGGAGACCAAAGCTTTTCTTGTCAAAGTATTGATGGAGTCGGTTGAACATTCCAATCCGTCAATTGCTTGCTGTGCATGCGCCTCTGTCAGCAGTACCGATTCAAAAGCAGCAATTATGAATGTGGCGACCGATGGAGATTATTCAGAGACAAGGGTGCGAATTGCTTGGTAGATTGTGATTATCACAACGTGCTAAATTTGCCTAGTAAATGGTCGAACTCGACCTCAACCTCAACCGTATTCCTTATATGGCCTTAAATAGTCTCGATTCCCAAACCCGACTCCGATAAGGAAATGAATACTTGAAACACTTTTGAAACCGTCCGGTTTAACAAATAAAATGCGTACGATTATCAAATTATTTGATTTAATCAAAATGGTACTCTAATCTGTAGCACCATGTCTTTTAATGAAAAAATGGTTTTTTCAATCGAAAAGGTCGAATCAGGACTCGATCTACGACTGCTCCCAAACCCTTTCGAATCCTCTACACTTATTTAAACTGAACGCAGAGCCATCCCGCTTCTCGAAATTCGAAACTTGATCCAGCCGGGAGCCTGAATTTTACCGAAGGGTTTCTATCCGAACATGGAAGTGACAATGATCCATACACCAACATGAAGTTTGTAACCTGATTTTTCATTTTTGTTTTGTACGTTTTGCATGAATGATTGTCAAATCAAATTCCCAACATTGATCCATTGATTTCCACGCCTCCGCTCCAACTAAGGACGAATTAAAAACGCCGCAAAAGTAGATATGAGATGGATGACGATTAACGGGATGTGATGACCGGGTCAGTTGCGTTTGCAAACGAATGAACGATTTGCCGACTAGGGTTTTTTTGTTGCTTTGTTGTTTATTTATTGAGAAAAAACGTCTAGTCGAGAGAAAAATAAAATAAAAAGGGAGTAATCCCACTTCGACCCCGCAAAGCATGTTATTTACATGTAATAATTTCTTTAATCAAAAACTGATTAGGACGCACTTCATGTAAAATGATTTTTTTTTTTGGTCGGTATGTAAAATGGTTTACTAGCATGCATATTATGGGATTAGTGACATTTACGAATTTAATTAAAATTATTTGTGGAAGTACACCTTGATTTGAATTGTGCGAAAGATCACTTTCTTAGGTTTTTCCTTCCAAACTGAACAAGTTGTCGAGGTTTAGTGACTAACACTGCCAAAAAGTAGAAGGTAAGAGCTTAAGCTAGTATTGTTTCCCAAAGATTTATTAACAAAATAAATTTTGGCTTCAGTACATTCCGAAGCATATTTGGCTGCTATGAAGTAAAAAATAATGAATATATAAGCTAGCAAAAGAAAATTGTCTAAAAAATTTTAAACCTATTGTATGGTGACCAAATCGGTCATAAATTTTTTTGTTATGATTTTTAAAATTTTCAATTGTGTCAATTTAGTCATGAACTTTTTAACAATTTATCAATTTAGTCCTAAATCTTATGATAATTTACTAATTTAGTCATAAATCTTTTGATAATTTGTCAATGTAATCATTTTGACTAATTAACCAAATAATAGTTTATGGATAAATTGGCAAAATTTCAATAGATTTAAGACTAAATTGTTATAATTAAAAGGTCTAGACTGAAACAAGAAATCATAAAAAAATTTAAGATTAAATTGGCATAATTGAAATGTTTAAGACTGAGTTGGCCAATGTACAATTAAATTGGGACATTTTGGATAATTATCCCCAACTAATAGGCACATAAGGTATCTATTTAGGGAGCATGAACACTCTAAATCCTATCTAGGGAGCACGTAAGTATTGTTTGAATAACCATCAATGCTTGTATGGAGTATCTAATTACCTCCTTTTTTGAAGTTACGTACCTATACCCACATAGGGTAAAAAAAATCAAAATTTTGAGAATTTTAATGTGATAAAAATGTCTGAGTCAGAAACCTATTACAAAGCTAAAATAGCTCACAAGACTATTCTATTTATACTTAGACATTGGTTTTGTATATGAAGCAAAAAGAACTGGATAAAAAAATAAAAATCCCTAACTCCTTCAATTTGGGGTTCCTTAATTTTTACTCTCTTTTCACCGTAAGACAACAGAGCCCTTGGTTAAAGAAGACACCAAAAAGAAGCCGTTTCTCTACTAGAGAAACGGCACCGTTCGTTTTGCTGATGTGTCCATTGTACATATCCGCTCCTCTCCATCGCACGACATGGATATGCCACGTGTCGCTCTACCCTTTCGTTAGGGCCCAAGTACTCGTCCTCGGTGGCTTTTTCCCGGTCAAGCCATTATTAGGGAAGTCAACAAGTTAGTTTGCCCATCGCTCGCGCAGGCGGTTCGCATTTAACGAGAGGCTCCCGTTCCATCTTATCGGTTGATATTTGTCCTTTATGACGGTGAGTTTTTTTTTTTTTTTTTTTTTGGTCGGTTCTACTTTACTCTTACTTTAATTCTCACTCGACTTTTCTTCTTACGGAGGGTGTGCGAGTCGAAACCACACTCAAAACTAAATCGTCCTCACCCTAATCCCCGAGAATGTGAAGATTCGATTTCCGCACATCTCCTTTCCACGTTGGAAGGGTGGCTACGTTAGAGGCAAACCCGATGATTTATTATGGTGAGTTTGAATGAGTCCGAACGTGGCACGCATTCCTAAAATCGTTACCATCAAGTTAATCACATTGCCCCAGGAACATATTTGGCAGGCCAATTTTCTAAAAAAGTTTTAAAACTTAATACATTATTGTTAATTTAGTCATAAATATTATAATTGTGTCAATTCGTCATGCGTACTTTTTTCACGTTTGCTAATTTCAGCCGAAAATTGGTGATGTGGACGTCAACAATCCTATGTGGCAGACACCAGCACTAATGTGAACAATTTTTAATATAATTTTTTTCTTTTCTTTCCTTCTCTTTGCTTCTTTAATTTTTTTATTCTTAAGAAAAAAAGTAAAGAAAGAAAAAATATATAATTCAATAGACATAGTTATAAGATTTAGGACTAAATTGCTGAAGATTTATGTTTGAATTGATCAAATTGCAATTAGTTTAGATAACCACTAGAGGTTGCGCCACCGTTCCCCAATGAAAGGGGGAGGTGGGTTGTTTAATTCCCTAACTTCTGAGGGAAGTTATGGGTGGGGACATTTAGTTTCAAGAGTGGATTTTGACTTCCACGCTCTACAAAAGCAGATAGAACAAAATCTAATGGTGAGTTGACGGTTAGAGTATGATTGATCGAAAGAAAAAAATTAGGTGTAATCTTTTTGGACGATTTTCCTTCTATTTGGGATAAAATCCTTAGTAAAATGATTAAGTGATAATATTTATCTACTGTGAGACTAACATGCCTACTTTAGATAATAAAAAATCAAATAACAAATAATTATATATATTTGACAAGCTAATTTTCCGAAAAGTTTTAAAACCTATTGCATTCTTAATAATTCAGTCATAAATATTATAATTGTGTTAATTTAGTCTTGAAATTTTTCACATTTTCTTAATTTCGGCGAAAATTGATGATGTGGACATCAATTATCCATGTGGCACATCGCGCTAACGTGAACAATTTTTAATATAATTTTTTCTTTTTTCTTCCTTCTCTCTTCCTTCTTTAATTTTTTTCTTCTTCTTAAGAAAAGTAAAGAAAGAAAAGATATATGATTCATTGACATAGTTATAAGATTTAGGACTAAATTGCTAAAGATTTATGATTAAATTGATCAAATTGCAATTAAATTAGAAGACCAATGGACAACATTCCCCAATGGAAGGAGAGGTGGGGTGTTCAATTCCCTAGCTTCTTAGGGAAGTCAGGAGTGGGAACATTTAGTTTCAAGTGTGGAGTTTGACTCACACACTCTACAAAGGATAGAACAAAAATCCGATAAATGGAGTTGAGAATTAGAGAATATGATCAACCAAAAAAAAAAAGGTGTAGGCTTTTGGACGATTTTACTTATATTTGGGATAAAATCCTTAGAGAAATGATTAATTGACAATATTAAATTTACTTTGAAAATAACACGAACCGTTTTTTTATCATAAAAAATCAAATAATAAATTGTTATAAATTATTGTGTCCTTAAAAAGAAAAATAGGTGTAGGCTTTTTGACGATTTTCCTTATTTTAGAGTCTTTAATCTACTGAAAATAACAGTATCTTTTCAACTATAAAAGTTAAATAATAAATAATTATAAATTATTGTGGGGTCAATTCCTTTAAAATTTATGGTGCACAAAAAATTGTCATTATAAGTAGCAAAGCCCAAATTCTTATTTGGCAAAATACGGTGGATGAGTGAAGTACCTTTCCAACAAAAAAAAAAAAAACAAAAAACAAACTACTCGACCTTAGTGTCCTCTATATAATTCCCATTGCACTCGATCATCACCATCTCCAGCGCAAACACTCTAGACAGTTCCCATAACACTGATCAAACGATGAATGTGATAGTAGAACACACGGAGACCATCAAGCCGTCTTCTCCGACGCCTCCCAACCTCCGCCGCCATGGCCTCTCCTTCCTCGACCAGATCGCGCCCCCATCTTCATGCCACTCCTCCTCTTTTTCCCCAAAGACGACCTCCTCACCAACGAGGAAAAACTCTCCAAGCTCAGGCGGTCTCTCGCCGAAACCCTAACTCGATTCTACCCGCTCGCTGGGCGCTCAAGAGACAACCTCTACGCCGAATGCAACGACGATGGCGTCCACTTCGTGGTGGCTCGGGCCACATGCCAGCTTTCGGAGGTCCTCAAAGTCCTGACCCCGAGAAGCTTGACCGGTTCTTGCCCTTCAAGCTCTACGACTTGGGGGATCTCGCCACTGCTGTGCAAGTCAGCTTCTTTGAGTGCGGAGGGATGTGCCTCGCTATGCGTCTCCCACAAGCTCGCTGACGCGTTGTCATTTTTTCTCTTTTCTCAATAGTTGGGGCGCGATCGCTCGCGGCGATGGTGGCCATATAATATCTCCCATTTTCGAGTCATCCTCTCTTTTCCGCCGGTAAATCTAGTGGGATATGCACCGAGTACGGGGCTTTTGAAGGAAGGCCTTGTAACGAAGCGGTTCGTCTTCGACGCCAGATCGATAACCACCCTTCGAGATAAGTATGGCACTGCTGAGATAGCAGAGGCCGAAGGCCAGAGAAGGCGACCAACTAGAGTCGAGGCCTTGTCGGCCTTCTTGTGGAGGCGATACATGGAGAGCACGCAAAAGAAAGGGGACCGCATCAGCGAGAATGACAAGATATACACGGTGCTACATGCAGTGAACTTGCGTCCGAGGATGGATCCGCCATTGTCAGACCGCCATTTTGGGAACATTAGCAGGATTGCCCTGGCGATGCCAACCATTGATACTGATGAGCATATGATCATGAACCAGGTATAGCTAGAGAGAATCATTCTAGACAGAGCCGAACTGGAGGACATGAGCTTAAGATTGAAAATCAATCCATTTTTCAGAAGGATTAGTAAGTGAGCGCACAACTAATTCCTTTGAAAACTTAAGCCATCGGAAACATTCCATGCATAATATTTTAATCTTGATCCTTCGTGGGATTAAGATGATTCTGGATTATAAGTGAAGAATAATGCATTAGTGCTAGCTACAAATATTGCTTTACAACACAAATTCCTTTTGCTTATCATGGACAACGTAGCATATTGAATGCTTTTGAGTCTTCCTAATTTATGTTTGTTTTTTGTCTTCTCTTTTCTTTTTTTCTTTTTTTCGATAACAAGGTGGAGAGAAGCAATAAAGGAAGTGAACACGAGCTACGAAGAAGCTAAAGAAGGAGAAGGGCACTTGAACTTCTTGAAGAATCGCTCGGCCCAGATCTCGAAAGGCGAGGTTGTGCCCTTCAGCTTCACAAGCCTGTGTCGGTTCCCTACCTACGAGGCCGACTTTGGGTGGGGCAAGCCTGCATGGGTCGGGTCCTCTGCGTTTCCTTACCGGAACCTCATCGTCTTCTTGGACACCAGAGACGGAGGGCATAGAAGCACATATGCTAATCTCAAGCCGGAGGACATGGCCTTGTTTGAGAAGGACAAGGAGCTTCTTTCATTCGCATCATCATCAGCATCTCCGAAGGTGGAATATGCATAGCTGGCGATGTTCACACCATGCGTGTTGATCGGTGTGCTGATGCAACTGTTTATGTCCTTACTGTTATGTTTACCTCTGGTTCTTTTATGTGCTGTATACATATCGTGCACTTCTATGGTAGGGGCTCAAGCCTCAACGAGTCATGAATAAGCACAAGATTAAGA